>ML876850.1:5722-18131 GCA_009831015.1 Picea engelmannii
CATTGATTTAGGCTCCAGTTTACTACAGCTCACTCATGTCCCAGAGCCGCCTCTGAGACTTAGAAAACAACCCACTATTTCCCCTGAAGTTCCTCTCTCCATCACCCCAATATGGAAAATGTTTTTTGATGGAGCCTGTTCCCAAGAAGGCGCTGGAGCTGGAGTAGTTTTTGTGTCACCTGCTCAGGAAACCATATCTCTGTCATACAAATTAGAATTTGAAGCTACCAACAATGTGGCAGAGTATGAGGCTCTTGTTTTGGGACTAAGGGCTGCGAGGGAAATGGGAATTCAGGAGATAGCATTGTTTGGTGATGCAGAGTTGGTGGTCCAACAGGTCAGAAATGCTTATCAAGCTAAGCATCCTCGACTCAGGAGTTACAGGAATGAGGTCTAGGACCTTGTTGACAGTTTCTTCTCAGCATTTAATATTTCTTTCATCCCAAGAGAGGAGAACACCTTGGCGGATTCCTTGGCTGCATTGGCTAGCAATTTCAAAGTACCTCTGCCACCCAAATTCAGATATGACGTGGAAGTAAAATACAGACCCTCCATACCTGACAACGTCAAACATTGGAAGGTATTCGAGGACAATATTGAGGTCAAGAGGTTCTTGGAAACTGTTGAGGAGTTTTCAGAAATGCACATAGACCAAGATGTCCTCCCAGAGGAAGAGCCTGATGGGGGTAATCTTCTAAATAAGATTGCAGGGCATGACATTGTACAGCTTCCCATCAACCATATTACCAGGGGACTCGTTCCCTTGGAGAGGCTTTTTGATAATAACGATGTGTCTGTAAAAGGAAAGGTCTCGGAGGAGGACGCTGATACTATTCAGTGCAACATTGGAACCGAGAGTGAGCCCAAGTATGTCAAATTTTCAAGAAGTCTGACAGGGGAGCAGAGGTATGAATACGTTGGACTCTTAAAGGGATTTGCTGATGTGTTTTCCTGGGCCTACGAAGACCTTAAAAACTATGACACCTCTATCATCGAACATAAAATCCCATTAAAGGAAGAGGCAAAGCCTTTCAGGCAAAAGCTGAGGCAGATCAATCCCATGTTGCTGCCTATCATGGAGAGAGAAGTGAAGAAGTTGTTGCAAGCTCAGATCATTGTACCACTGAGATATTCAGAGTGGGTGGCTAACTTGGTGCCAGTGAGAAAAAATAATGGAGAGATCCAACTCTGTGTAGACTTCAGAAACCTGAACAGAAGCTTGCGAAAAGATAAATACCCCCTGCCAAAGATGGAACATATACTGCAGAGGGTGACAGGAGCTTCCAGGATGTCTATGATTGATGGTTTCTCCGGCTACAATCAGGTCTCTGTTATGCCTGAAGACAGGGAAAAGACAACGTTCACCACTCCATGGGGCACGTTCATGTATGCTAAGATGCCATTCGGACTAATGAATGCAGGGGCAACTTTCTAGCGTGCCATGGACATAGCTTTTGTTGGGGAAAAAGACAAGTTTGTGGTCGTTTATCTGGATGACATCACAATATTTTCGAAATCTGATGTAGAACACCTTCATCATCTCAGGAAAGTTTTCTTGAAGTGCAGAAAGTTTGGCATTTCATTAAACCCCAAGAAGTCCTTATTCACCATGCAGGAGGGGAAATTACTAGGCCACATAGTATCAGCATAAGGAGTCAGGATTGATCCCAGCAGAGTGGAGGTGATACAAGCTTTATCAATCCCAAGGTCTAGGAAGGAGGTCCAATCTTTCCTCGGTAAAATTAATTTCCTAAGGAGGTTTGTGCCTAACTTTGCTGAGGAGGTAAAGATTATAACAACTATGTTAAAGAAAGAAAATGAAGTAAGGTGGACCCCTCAATCACGACACTCCTTTGAGCAAATCAAGAAAGCCCTAACTGAAGCTCCTGTGCTTATCAGTCCCGACTACTTGAAGGATTTCCTTATTTTCTCCTTTGCCTCGCTTGACACAGTAGTTGCTATTCTATTACAGGAAAATTACAGTGGGTTAGAACAGCCTATTTCTTACTTCAGCCGAGCATTAAGGGACGCTGAAGTCAGGTATGACACTATGGAGAAGCAATCTTATGCTTTGGTGAAAGATATCAAAGCTTTTAGAACCTACATTCTGCAATCAAGGATCATCGCCTATGTCCCCTCGGCTACTGTTAAAGATATTCTTTTTCGGCCTGACATAGACGGGAGAAGGAGTAAATGGATAGCCAAAATCCTAGAGTTCGACCTGGAAATAAGGCCCACCAAGTTGATCAAAGGGCAAGGCTTAGCCAAGCTACTGGCTGAAGCAAATTGCCAAGCTTTGGGGATAAGTTTCATTAGTGAATGCTCAGATATTCAGCAGGATCGACTATCTGACATAGATCATCAAAGGGAGCCCCCATTGGCTCAATGTCCTTGGTATAAGGATGTCATATACTTTTTGCAAGAGCTGCGACCTCCAGGTGGCCTGCAAAGAAACAAAGCAAGAGATCTGAAGCTCAAAGCAGTCAAATACTGCCTAATCGATCAAATGTTATATTGGAAAGACCCCCTGGGGGTGCTTCTAAAATGTATAAGTCCACCATAGGCCGAGAAGGTCGTAGCTGAATTTCACAGCGGCCTGTGTGGAGGGCACCATTTCTGGAGGGCCATAGCCCACAAAATCCTCAGGGCTGGATACTACTGGCCTACCATGTTCGCCGATGTCTGCAAAAGGGTCAGAGCCTGCATCAATTGTCAAAAATTTGTAGGAAAGCAGCAGCTCAGGTCTTTAACGTTAAAACCAGTGGTAGTTTCAGGGCCTTTCCAGCAGTGGGGCCTAGATTTTATTGGAGAAATTCACCCTCCCTCTAGTGGGCAGCATAGGTGGATCCTGATTGCTACAGATTTCTTTACCAAGTGGATTGAAGCTATTCCCACCAGGAGCACTTCCCACAAGGTAATCATCGGATTCTTGGAGGACCTCATCACAAGGTTTGGTTGTCCAAATAAGATTGTCACTGATAATGCAACCGCTTTCAGGTCTGAGCCATTAGCCAGGTTCTGTGAGTAGTTTGGGATTAAGCTGATTCACTCCACCCCGTATTATCCACAGGGAAATGGTTTAGTAGAGTCCTCCAACAAAAGTTTAATAAGAATCATCAAAAGGTTGTTGGAAGACAATAAAAGGGCTTGGAACTCGAAGCTTAAATTCACCCTATGAGCAGATCGGGTGACTACAAAAAGAGCTATAGGCCTCTCCCCTTTCCAGTTATTTTACGGAGCTGAAGCTGTTTTCCCTTCTCAGCTAGCCATCCCTGTAGAGAAATTCCTCCAGGACCATCAGGAGGAGCCTGATGACATGATCAGAAGGATTCATCAACTAGTAGAGGTCCAGCAGGCTAGGGAGTAGACATTGGACAGGATCCAGGACCATCAGCAGAAAATCAAGCAGGTCTTCGATAGGAAGGCCAAGAAGGAGAGGTTCCAGGTAGGAGACCTGGTATTGAAATGGGATGCTCCTAAACAAGAGAAGGGCAAACATAGAAAATTTGAAGCCCTGTGGGTTGGGCCTTTCAAAATCTCTGAGGCTTTCTCGAACAACACATACAGGTTGAGATATTTGGAAGGTGAAGAGGTTTTTGGCAGCCCAGTGAATGGGCATTTCCTGAAGAAGTGTTTCGTTTGAGCCTCCAGTGGCTCCTTTGTTGTAAATATGGTCTTTTGTTTCTTAGCGTGTTTCCGTTTTATTTTTGTGGCCTAATAATGACTTCATAGCCCAATAGAAAGGCGACTGGAACCGCAGGAAGAGTTCTTAGAGCATCGCAGGGATGACTCTATCCCCCATGGAGCCTGATGTTAATGATAAATCTTGTCACTAGTTTGAGAAGCACGCGGGTCTGCAAGTTGCACGCAGTGCTCAAGCGCAGCTCGGGAGAATTCTTGTTTTTCTCCAAGTATCAAATCAAGCGAGCGTGCAAAGTCTTGCCATTGACATCCGAGATACGTCCGAAAAGAAAATCAACAGTTATCGGGTTGTCGGAGTTGCCAATCTACTCGACATTTAGCAGCAGAGAAGTCTCTTCTCTTTAGAGGCTGAATACAGGTCGTTCGATCCATGGGCATGTGGCGAGAGATCCCATAGAGTCGGGGATCGGGGAACTGAAAGTCCCATGCACATGGCAGCAGAAATCTCGATATCCCGATACCCGATCTCCCGATATCGGGGGCAGCTTTCAATAGTGGAAGACAGGTGGCAGGCTATGCACCAAGGAGCTGACCATCAACAAGTCAACGGCCATAAGCCATCGGGTTTCGGGGAATCACAAGTTTAGTGGACAAAAACATCATGTCGTCAAGAACGCCGAGATCCCGATGGAAAGTTGGACCACGGTCGCACAGGGACAGGTCATATGGACTATGGTCTAGCCGGTAGGGGCTAATTCCTGGGAGAAGGAGCTCATCGCATATCGGGATATCGGGGATCCCGGAGGCAAGGAACTCGCGCACTTCAAACTCGCGAATCTTGATCCCCGAAATCCCGAAGCCTCATCGCATACATCCACCATCTGTCCCTCGCCGCCACGTCTTCTCCCCATGTCATTCCATCCACGGTTTCTCTGGCCCCTGAGTTCCTCCACCTGGCTCGTACACTTCAAAACCCATGAATGCTGCCACGTGCATTAGCCCTATCGTTTTCCCTCTACCATCCATTCGTGTGGTCTCTCCTCACCCCATATCTGCATCCAGCGTGTCTAGCTACCCCCGCCCGGTCACCGTCCGTTCACCTCCTCATAATCAAGACCTCGAGTTATCCTGAGCGCCTCCATGTCCTGAAGGAGCAGAATCCACCTGGGCTTTTCCCAATCCCGATGAAGCAGTTATTACAGCAGTTGATGGTGGTTGGACATCGTTTCCACCATAAATGGAAAACCAGGGAAGAAATGCAAGCTTGTCAATTCAGTTCTAGGTCCTTTGGGACGCGATTGCGTCTGACTAAAGTTCACGAACGTCCAGAGACTACATGTGCATTAAATGTGAAGACGTAATGTCTTCAATGCAATGTCTCGATTTAGCTTCCAGTGTTTTGTTCCAAGTATATGTAGGAATTTTTGCCATTTTGTAATCTATTGATGGTAGAGTAGAGCTCCCTGGTTGTAAAGTTTTAATGAATCATTGTTGTTTTGGTTATGTATGAACTTTGGAGACTTCTTGCCTTATGAATGCCGGTTTCTATCATGTCTTTGTTTACACTGTGTTAGAGCAGCTCGGAATTGGAGGATCTAGTCGCGCTGTAACTATTATAGGATGATGTTGTAATGGATCACTGTAATAGTTATGGAGCCTCTAATTAGTCCCTGTGATTTCCTTAACGCTGAACGACTTGGAATTGGAGGATCCAGTCAAGTCCTCTTTCAGTTTCTTGAAGCCCTGAACCAGGAGGATCCTGTTTCCAGAGTTTTTCCTCTATAAACCGCTGCAAACCTGATGCCCAGAGCTGTTTGTTCACTTTCTCCTAAGTCTTCCACCTGTTCATCCTTAGATCAACCCACTGGCTGAAGTTAGGATTCCAGACCTCCTCTGTTCTTTACGTACCATACTCAGTCCCTGAGTTAGAGTGATACCTCCTAGAGCCATTATGTCCATTTGATCACCCTTTACAAACAAATCGTGACATAAAACTAATGGGTGTTGGGCTCTGCTCCTGCAAGCAATCCAGGAGTGACTTCTGACGCTAATAAGTGGAAGAGAGAAAATGTGCTAGAAACAGAGCAGGATAGGACAAAATCAGAGCAGGGAAAGGCTAGGATGGAGGAAGAGCTCTGAGAAGAAAAACCAGGAAATAATGATCCATCTGGAGCCGGTGGAGCAATTGAAATAGGTCAGGGAGCTGGTGAGTTTGCATAAATGGCCGCACACACAGAGTAAAGGCCCAGCGATTTCTATTGAAAGGATGTGAAGGCAGAGCAGGGTGCACTCAGAGTAATGGCGCGCTGCCTCGAGCAAGCTGAAGTTAAAGTTAGGAGACACGTGGGCAGGGAGTTGAAGTACATGGCTACGTGGGCAAAAAGCGAAAAATATAGTTCCGCGATATACAAAGTGACAACCAGATTTGCGGACTATTAGAATTTTAAGGGAATTGTATAAAAAATAGTATTCTTAACATATGTTTTACATACGGTCGTGGACAAAAAACACAAAAAAATTAGTAGTAACGTCTGTTACCTAGGTTCCTAGAGAAGTGTTTGGTGCATAATTGCCATGGGTTTTCGGGTTGTTGGGGTGCTGGACTAAAAATTGGGCTTTTGTTGTTCCGTGGTCTACAACTAGCATGAACACTTCTGTGATATACAAATTGACAAGCGGTTCTGCGGATTATTTGAATTTTTGGATCACGGGTTCTAGGGCTGCCATGCTGAAAATCGAGCTTCTGTTGTTACCCGAATAAGTTTTCCTTTTTACATATGCTGGTGGATAGAAAAATAAAAAACAATAGTACTAACATCTGTTACATAGGGTGGTGAACATAAGTATGAAAGCAATGGCATTCCCGAATTAGTTTTCTTAAAAAGAGCGGGTTCTTGACTTAGATAGTTTTTGGATCGCGGGTTGTCGAGCCGGGGACCTGTTTTTCCGTGGTCTACAAATAGCACCTAGACTTCCGCGATATGCAAATTGACAAACAGTTTTGTGGACTAGTTGAATTTTTGGATTGCGGGTTCTCGGGCTGGCAGGATGAAAATCGGGCTATTGTTGTTCTGTGGCCTACAAAAATAAAATATGTGATTTGATGAAGTAGATATATAGAGCATGCATGGAAGCTTCATTCCGGGTTGTCAGGGTTGCGCGTTGAAAAAATTTCTTGTGTTGTTCCTTTGCCTACAAATAGCATTGAGAGTTCCGTGATATACAAATTGAGAAGCTGTTTTGTGGACTATTTGAAATTTATGGGTCGTGGGTTGTCAGACTGGCGGGATGAAAATTGGGCATTTATTGTTCTGTGGTCTACAAATAGCACCTAGAGTTCCGCAATATACATATTGACAGTTAGACTTGCAGATTACTTGAAGTTGAAGTTGCTCGTGTCGAATAAGCAAATTGAAATAATAAACTGAATAACTTATTTTTGTATCGATAAAATAATTTATAATTAAATAAAGCAATTTTAGCATTCCTGAAATCAGTTTTTCTTTTTACATATGCTGGTGGACAAAAAAAGAAAAAAAAAATAGTACTGACGTCTGTTACATAGGCTGGTGAATATAAGCATGAAAAAAATTGCGTTGCGGAATTAGGCGGGTTATCGGGCTGCCAACCTTAAATGCGGGCTTTTGTTGTTCCTTGTGCTACAAATAACAGGTAGACTTCCGCGATATACATATTGACAATCAGACTTGCGGAGTGTTTGAATTTGGAGAGGCTCGTGTCGAATAAGAAATTTGAAATAATAAACTCAATAACTTATTTTAATATCAATAAAATCGTTTATAATTAATTAAAAGAAGTTTAGCATTTCCGAATTAGTTTTGCTTTTTACATATGCTGGTGGACAAAGAAAGGAAAAACACATAGTACCGATGTCTGTTACATAGGCTGGTTAACATAAACATGAAAAAAAAACGTTCCCGAATTAGTTTCTTTAAAAGAGCAGGTTCTTGAGTTGACCAGTTTTTGGATTGCGGGTCTATGTCCTACAAATAGCACCGATAGTTCCACAATATACAAATTGACAATTGGAGTTGCGAACTGTTTGAATTTTAAGGGGCTTGTGTTCAAAAAATTTAGCATTCGTGAATTAGTTTTCTTTACATAGGCATACAGGGCGGTCGACAAAAGGACCAAATAGATAGCATTCACGAATTAGTTTTCTTTAAAACAAGCACTCATCGACACAAGAAAATGAAATTTATGAAATTATAGCTTCCTGGAGACCATAAACTATACATAGAAAATATGTAACTCTATGTACATACTCTCTATGAAATTTTACGAACACATAAAAGAAGGAAAAAAACTAGCATTCCCGAATTAGAGCATGGAGGGAACCCTAAATCGAAACTTGTCCAGTTTTTGGATCGCGGGTTCTCGGGCTGGGGACTTGAAAATGGAGCTTTTTTTGTTCCATGTCCTACTGCCAATGTCTGTTACAAAGGGTGGTGGAAAAAAGGACCAAATAAATAGCATTCCCAAATTAGTTTTCTTTAAAACAGGGGCTAGTGGATACAAAAAATTGAAATGTATCAAATTATAGGTTCCTGGAGAGCATAAATTACACATAACAAATATGCAATTTTTTAAATACCACCCACAGTTTGGCGATATACAAATTGAGAAGTGGATTTGTGAACTATTTAAATTTTAAGGGCTTTTGTGGAAAAAGTATGAAGCACAGGTGGTAAATATCCAACAAATGACATATTCTCTAGACGTTTGAGTACAAAAAGTAGCGAACACAATTTCATGAAATTTATATAAAAAATAATGAAACCTGTTAAATATTCCTAGAAATTTAAAGAAACACACACACACACACACACACACACACACACACATATGAAAGATGATATCTCAAATTTGAGTCAGTGATTTATTTCATACTTTATTTTGAAAATAACCAAGCCGGAGAAAAGATGCATAGGACAAAAAGCGAATTGAGATAAATTAAACAGAATGTCTTCACATTCAGCATGGCTGAAGATAAAAATCTAGGAACATGTAAATATACAAGCAGACAAAAGAATAGTTTTATTTGGAGTATATGAAAAAATTAATAGTTTGTTACATATCCCTGGAAATGTAAATGCGTTTGTCATATAGACTGGGATTGGGGCTCCCGCAGACCATAACATAAATATGTACAAGAAATAGGACTGTGGAAAGGAGTTGGACACGGTAGAATGTAATACCTTAAAAGCAGAAATGGTAAGATCATTTTTTGTCTATAGATTTCTACTCAGAGAAGTTGGAATAACTGAATTGACAAAGAAAGAACTATGCATTTACCTGTTGGATTTGGGCAATGACCCACTTTAAGTTCTCTTCAATATAGTTTCTCAAAGGGGCGATGTTGATGTCATTGTGAATTTGAATGTTGAAAACTTCATTTTCTAATTCGCTTAGATCAATTGAAAGTTTGCATAGAGTTTCATTGATCTCTGCATTCTGTACTGAATACCAAACTAACCACCTCTTGTTCATGATATTCAATAATGTTGTAATTTTTTTGTAAAGACAAGGCTTTCAAATTATCAACTTATTTATCGAAATCTTGCTTGGTTGACGCCAACGAGTTGAGGATTAAGCTGGGGTCCTGGAAGTCATTTTTGTTTCCTGCTAAGTCTATTTTTGTGAGCTTTGTCAATAATGTTTCTTTCTTTGATATTGCTTGCTCACATGACTGGATGATGACATACAGATTTTTCACTTTCTCTTTCTAGCATGCTTCTAATTGAGTGATTCGTTTATTGGAAGGGAGATCATGTTGTCTTCTTCTGGTCTCTGCCATGTTGTTGACATGGAAGGAAAAAGGGATGACTGTGTGCACATAGAAACTTTCTTCATTTTTTAAATCCGTCTGCAAAAGTAGGAGCAAGTTATGTGCCCTACTCCCCAGGGAATCCATATTCTGTGATGTTTCCTAGGCCTTAGTATTCAATTCCATTCTTTTGTTGATATTTTTCTCGACATATCCTCTACAGGATGCGAGGAAGCTGGAGGACCCTTTTAGATTTGTTGCAGGAGTGCATGTAGTAGCAGACATTTCTATTCGCAAAGAACTGTGAAGCAATGGCATAGGAAACAAAGCATCCTCTAATTCCTTAATGCAGTTCTTTAATCTAGCATTTTCGGATTCAATGAGTCCAATGGAACCATGAAGAGCATCTCCAGTTTCCATGTGAAGTTGAGAGATTTTGGATGCCTACATATTGGCAAGGTCAAGTTCTGAATGATGTATGCTTTGGTTATTATTTACATCTTTTTTTTCAATGATTAATTTTTTTGATTTGGATTCGAAAACAACATTCTAGAATACGAAGGATTCATCTTCTTCAAAAATTAGGGTATCAACCATGTCCATTGAGCAGGTAGGCTGAATTCTGTCTGCGGGTTGATCAAGGTTGCAGAATATGCTTTCCATATCATCGTCAAGATCCATGTTTTCACTATAATTTTCAGGCTGCTCTGCCTCCCCTGCAATTCTTTTTCCCTTCTTCTGCACGAGAAGGTCGTGAGGAAGATGTTCAATGTATTTCTACAAAACTGTTGTAGAGATGGTGCCAATACTTTTTATAAACGTTGATTTGCTCTAGATGCTTCTTGAAATGAAGAACTGGAGGGGACAATATAATCCCCTGGAAACATTGCTTCCATGCATGCAAATGGAAAATATCCTCATTAATGACAATATCTATGCATGTTGTATGATGACCTGTTAGAATTAAAGCTTAATTATTGCATACTTAGAAGTGCGAAGGTGGCAGTTACAACGAAGAACATTTAAGGAGTTAAGGTTTCGTGAATGAACCAAGGTGGTGGCGTGCGAATGACATTCCATGGTATTTCAAATTAAGACTTGGAAGAGATTGGAGGTTTTTGGAAGGAAGCAAGCTGGCGGTGTGTGAATGACATTCCATGGCATTTGAAATTAAGACTGGGAAGGGATAAGAAAAGCCTTAGCATAAATTGCATTGATGGCAGAACTTCTCGAGCCTTGCGTGCATCAATGATAGCTTAGACAGTGCCTGCACGATGACCTGTTAGCATTAAATATTTAGAAAGAAGACATATATATATACATATAAACACTATTTCTTATTATGCAGATATGCGAAGGTGACGGGCACAAGGTAGAGAAAGCAAGGAAGGAATGACCAAGTGTGAAAGTGCATAATGAAATTGATGAGTTTACAATGCTGAGGCTACATGAGTCGAAATTGCTCAACGAAGCAATGTACAGATGTCATTCCATACTTTGCCACTTTCGAGATGGTGGGTTCTCGGACGGGAAGGCTAAAAAAAATGCCTCTATTGTTTGGTGTTCTACAAATAGCACACACAGTTCCACGATATACAAATAGACAAGGGGACTTGCGGGTTGGCTTATATTTTATAGACCATTGACAGTTTCTGGATCGCAGGTTCTTGGGCTGGCGGGGTAAGAAACGGGGCGATATTGCTAGGTTACTTACAAATATCTTATGACAATAATTTGACAAGCAGGTTTGCGTTCTGGCCGGCTCAACATTCTACTCCAGGGCTGGCAGGATCCCAGAAATGAGCAATACATATCAAATATGCACAAATACCTTATTCCATACTTAGCCACTTATTTGGATCACGGACTTGGCTCCGTCCAACTCCTAGTGCATATTTCATAATTCATGTGCAACACCAACTCTGTGGTTACCAGACTGGTGTGTGTAGAAATGAGGCAAAATTAGATATGTACCTTTATTAAATATTGACATCAGATTTTATACACCATGTACCCATATCACATTCCATACTTTCGGGTTCTCAGGCAGGAGGGGTCAAAATAAAGCCTTCTATTGTTCTGTATTCTACAAATAGCACATATAGTTCCGCAATATACAATTTGACAGGCGGACTTGCAGGGTGACTGAGATTTTAGATGCCATTATTTGGATCGCGCACTTGCGAGATGCACAATATGCCTCTAATGTTTCTTGTCCTGCGAATAGCCGTTATGGTTGGGCGATATAGAAATTCACAAGTGGACTTGCGGGGTGGCCGACCCAACATTGCATCTGTTGGATGGAGAATGTGCAAGGTAGTTGCCTCTACGCGCAAAACAAAAAAAACCAAAAAAAACATAGCTGCAAATAAGTTTGACAAATACAAAGAAACTAAACGAAAAACTGTTTACTGTGGAACACGGGAAGGAAAAGGGTGCACATTTTCATGGTTTGGTCTATGTGTGTGGGTAGGAGTTCTTTGCGTCCTCTGTTTTTCCTATATGTTTCTATGAAGAAAAGTACAAAGAAAAACGGATATGAACATAAGTTTAGATGTTAAGAAAAAGGAAACTACTATGTACATATACAAAAAAAAAATAGAATACGTTGAATAGAGTCAGAAATAGTTTTTGGGAGGATGTACCTTTTTTTTTTTTTTGCACAATGTAAATTTTATAATTCGAGTAGAACACCGTCTAGAGCGATGTGTGTACTAATCAGAGATACATATATGCTTTGAAACATACAAATATGAGTGTGTCATAATTCAAGTGCAATACCAATTGTATCGTGATCAGACCAATATGTGTCTAAGACAAACATACTGTATTGAGGAATGGACACATTGGACCAGACATGGTCAATTAGTGCATTTTGCAGATGGACTATGTTGTTCATAAGAAAGTGGAGACTGTATTTGCACATGTAGTTTTCCAATTCTTTTGTTCTGCCAGTATTTTGTAGCATATCGATATTGA
>WSFP011467923.1:0-18130 GCA_009831015.1 Picea engelmannii
ACATAAAATAAAAAGAAGATGGTATGCACGCATAAGAGAACTTTAACAGAGTAAACACATGGGAAGCTCAAATAAAGATAATGATAGATCAATATGAAATACTTTATACTCAAAACTCCTAGTTACAAAGCACACTCAAAACCGACCCCAAAATTACTCTCTTGGAATTTATAAAAAATATATAGTCTATTTCAAAGCCTGAAATTTAAAGGTGTTTTTCCTTAGGACTGGGATTGGGGCTCCTGCGGACCATAAAGAAAATATAAAAAAGAAGTAAGCTTGTAGAAGGAGGATGGTGGGCGACGATAAAACAACAAGACTATGATGGTCTCTCGTGTATTCACTTTCTTTTTGATGTCCTTTTATTGTCTTCATTGACAGTTACAAGAATCGTTTCAACTTTTTATTGTCCTTTGTTGTTCAATTTTTCAATTTCTTTTTTGAACCATTCTTCAATATATTTTTTCATTGGTGCGACGTTCATATCATGTCGGATTTTAATTTTGAATAACTCACATTCCAAATCTTTTAAGTCAAGAAAAATACCATAAACTGTATTTCCTTTCCACTTCCGTAATAAACAATTTATTAGATACATGGTATGGAATAAAAGAGGGATTTTCTTTGGAATAGAAGATCTTGATGACATTGTGATTTTCCATTTGTTCTATTGTTCCCATTTTCTCCAAGAAGTTGTTAGCCTGGTCATATATCCTAGGGGTATTTTTACCAAACAACAGTCCTTTGAATATTGAAACAAAATCATTGTTGCGTCTCTTTTGTCACTTGAGTGAGAAAATTAGAGATGCTTACAGATTGGTGACTCCACTGTGGAAAGGTATCAATTTCCTACCCCATTTGGGTTATTTTAGCTCTTATGTTTGTTTATTTAACCTCTAGGTACCATAACCGGCCCAAGCCAACCTACAGGAAGCCAAATTCAAGGCTAAGTTCAAGAATTTTCATCCAGAATTTTCTTCACGGCCGTGTGACAGTTGTGCGCGGGTTTATCGGCCCACAATCATGCATCATACACACATGCACCAAAATCATTGTATTACTCGGTGCCTTCTATGCACTTGCGCCCATCAGTCTCTTTTAGTTCACACATTGGTGCTCAAAGCGCCTCTGTCTAGTCTGAGACCCATGCACCTATGCAGAAAAATACACATTGTAAGATTTTTGTATTCTATGGAGGGCCCATAGCCTTCTTAAAATTGATTCCATGCATGTTGTAATTTTCACTACACTTACATTCCCTCTCCATATAAAGGGATTAGTCGAAACACATAGGCACTTAGGGTTTAAAATCATTACTTTCCCTCTTTTTTGTCGTTTTGCCACATGGATGGCTCACTTTGACTAAAGTTAAGTTGGAATCATTCTACATCACATATAAAACTTGCATTGGGACCAGAAATTGGATATGAATCGTTGAGTATGTTCTTCTCTCGTGCTTCAAAGCGATCTTGAGAATCATAAAGAGGATGTGGGACAATTTCATCTCCCTTAAAAAGAAAAATAAATTAGGAGAGGACAACAACCCCCTTAGGACTCCTCTTAGTTTATTTTTCAAAACACATCTTAAGATTGTAATGGGCCCATACATGCCCACATGCTACAAAGATAGGACAGTGTTGAAATTTACTTTCTTAGATTAAATCACTAGGGAAGTTTAAAGGTTTTGTAACGGGCTCATACATGCCCACATGTTCACAATCTAGGATAGTTTCAAAACTTTATTAGATTAAATCACATTTAGGGAGTTAAAGGAATAGTAAAGGACCCACATGTCCACATGATAGTTTCCTAGGGATTTAAAATTTTGTAAGGTTGTACCAGTGACACATAGTAACTTAGGTAATCAACACTTGTAAGGACCAAGCGAAGTCCACATGCAAGAAGGTGACACCTAAATTATTAAAAACTTGGCACACTTTCACTTGTTCACACATAAGATCACCAATCACTCACATAGTTTTATCTAGAAGTTGTGGAGGTTAAAGTAAGTTTTCTCCAACGGGATTTTGAAACACCCCACCCTTTTCTTGACAAAACTATCCACTCCCATTTAATTTCAATGAGGTTGGTTCACACCCCCAATCTCTCACACAACCACATCTAAAATTTTCTAAAAACTCACTAAGTTTTCCTCCATAGGAGGTGCCAAAAATTTTTTTTAGTCTAGGTAGGATATCAAGAATAGGCATCCAAATAACTCCCCATTATCTGGGTTCTAACATCGTCAAAACAATAGAGGTTGACAAATAGGGAACTTTCAAATCCTCCAAGTCAAGTGTTCCTACACCATAAGGCAGGGAGATACTTGTGAAGGGCTGAAGGTTGAGGTCTGGTTGTTCTGTGTGTCCCCCCTTGAGGCACCCACCTCTTAGATAGGATCCAGCCTGTGACCCATTTCTGAGGCCAAAAATCTAAATGCCACACTTTGACCGAGGTAACTAGTGACCAAATTTTAGGACATATACCCAGGTGATAATTGTGGGCTACAATTGCACCTTGATCGGATTTTGTGTGGCTATTGGGAAATGTCGCCAGCTCTTTCGAGATATGCACCCTCTATCCCTCATTATAACTGATTACTTCATCCTTCACTAGTTCATCTTTTGGTGGCTTAAGACCCCATTGTTGAGTGCTATTGGAAAGTCTAGAGTTATTTGAGAGGAAGGACATTACATCTTTTAGGACACGCGCATTTGTTTTCTTTACTATCCCATGTAGACAAAACACACATATTCTCATGTATGTTTATCAATTGCTTTATGTATGATTCCCTTGTGATTACATCTAATTGTGAATTACATTATGAAAGTTCAAAACTTACAGTAAAGGCTCTTGTTCATTTACTTCTCTCTCATCACCATTTGCACACAATCCACTTATCTAGTCAGACATCATAGGGGACCCACAGAATCCTCGTCGTTCCAGACACTTGCTAAATCTTCCTCTTCTTCTAGGGGGAGTTCCTAGCCTTGCCTACTCATCAACTTTACCTTCTCACACCCTTGTGAGTGCCACTATCTTGGGATCATCTTTCCTTGGTTTCTACTTTACTTGGGCCCACTTCCTAAGGTCAACCATCCACTCGCTCTCCTTTACACGGAAGCGGGAGACAAACTTCTTCTCAAGGGGGAAGTAAAAACCCGCCTAGTTCCCCTCAAGGGTCAGGTTCACAAAACACTCACACCATGGATGGAACTAACCCTCCACCAACACTCCAAATGCCATATTTGGCTTCTCTCAACATACCAAATCTAAGAAAAATCACAAATGATCCTATATTGCATGACCCCACATGGCGTGCAATGCCTACCAAACTACCTTCAGACATCCCCAAGTTTGAAGGAAAGGCAAGAGACGACCCTGCCAACCATGTCATGAATTTCCACTTATGGTTCTCTTCCAACAACATTATGGATGATTCCATCCAACTATGATTATTTCAACGGACACTCACTGGCCCATTAGCCAAGTGGTATGTAGATGAAAAATCAGGGTCCCATGCGACTTTCGAGTCTTTGGCCAAAGCGTTTTTGACCTTCTTTCAATTACCAATCCATCATGACAATGGTCTTGAACTACTCTATTATTTTAAACAAACCTTAGCCATGTATATCACTGATCACATTCACAAGTGGCATCGAGGACGTAGTTTGTGCAAAGCAGAAACCACCAAACAACAATGCCTTGATTGGTTTCTCAGATCACTTATTTCTCTCCTCGGTAAAGATGTGGCTTCTACCTTACCTCAATCAGAAGAAGAAGCCATCAGTAAGGCTTAACAATACGACCTCATCTATTCACAATCAGGATACTTGTACATAGTACTACCTGATCTCCCAAGACCTGTGCCATTTGGCCAAGACAAACCTGGGATGTCTCACTCAACAGACGGATTGATTGGTAACACCACACATCACAATCCACAAACCCAACAACCACCAATGTATAGCACACATCAATATCCGTCAGCCTATGGAGGACTCCCTTATTATCCTTTGCCCCCTTATTAACAACCATATCCTGTTGCCCTTCCTCCACCTACTAGTGGACCACCACTGGTACCCACAATACGCCCACCTATTCAACCAAGTTCTGGTACTTCCTCCACTTTATCTTGTACCCTAAGTACTACCGAAAGCGCCATGCCTCCCTATGTACCTTACAGATCATTACCACAACATAAATTGTACTTTTCATTTCTTGGCCCTCCACAACCCATGGCTCCACAACAAGGACACCCACACACTAGGGTTAATTTTGTTCAACCCTCTCCCATTCAACAATATCAAAATTTTGAACAACTGAATATGGAAAATCCGACCCATGAGTCGAATAATGCCAAAAAGAAAGGCAAAAACCGGAAAAATAATAATCTAGGGCAAGGAGGAACTCACCCCCAACAAAACCAACCTGTTGGGGGCAACCAAAACACAGGGAACCAAAACCCTCAAGGGGGAAATAATAAACGCCAAGGGAAAAATAACAACAATATTCGAACCAACTTCCCTTGTGCCCTTTGTGGTGAGTTTGGTCACTATACTCACCATTTCCCCGAAATTGCTGACTTTAAATGGATGAAAGAATATGTAAGTGGACCACGTCCCCCGGCACCACTTGCCCCCCAGTAGGCCCCACAAAAATATGTGCAACAACCAACCCCAACCATGCTGCAAAACCCCATCCCGCACCAGGGAGTAATGAACACCAAACAAGACATTCAACCTACCCTACCATAGATAGGAAAATATCCCAATCCAGGAAATCTTGCCAATCGTACAATCCTCCTCACTAGTGAGGAAGAAGTTCTTCTACAAACACGGAGTCGTCAATACAGCGCAACCCCTGAGTCTGCTCCCACCACTTCAGACGCACGCCCAGTCATAACTGGGCTCCCTTTGATGATTCCTCGGCCTAATACTGACCCACCCCTTCGTATTCCTCGCATCCCCTTACGCAGGAATGTCCACAACCCTTAGGCTAGGGCGGCTCATAATTATAGTTTGGTCGATGATTTGGCACAATCTCCTACTTCTATGTCAGTCTTATAAGTCCTTCAAACTTGTCCTACTCAATGGAAGTCATTACTTTCCACCCTCGGGGTAGTCGACCCTGCAGATACCCAACTCATTACATTTGATCTCGATAGCAGAGAACCTCGCCTCCCCGCTCTCATCGCTTTTCAAATACTAGTTAAAATCCAGAACATTACAGTTCACCACTGCATCATTGATGAGGGTGCATACACATGCATTATGTCGAAATCTGTATGGCAGAAACTTGGTTCCCCCGAAATTATACCATATGCCATTATCTTAAGAGCCTATGATGGACGACCATCCTCTCCAGAAAGACTCTTCCAAAATGTCCCCATAGAACTCGGGGGCAAGACCATTCTCATTGACATTGAAGTTATCGATGCCCCACTCGATTACAATATATTGTTCGGTCGTAGATACATGTATGCTATGAAGGGAATTGTCTCTTCCGTCTTTCGAACCATGATGTTCCCCCATAATGGGAAGATCATTACCATTGATCAAGTTTCACATTATGAGCCTAACCCTTCTGCCAACATCGATAACATTCTCCCTTTCATCCATACTAATTCCAAGGCTTACCCACTCATCAAGATGGGCCCTAGAATTTTCAAAGACCCATCCTTGTTAGGAACTTACCATGGTGCACCACCGTTCATTCATCCTTCCAATCAGGTATGTGTTATCTCATCCAAGAGAACTAACATTGAGGATGCCCTTCCTCCCAGTGAGGCTTCTCTTATATCTGACGTCCCACTAGTTGCAGAGCTCCTCCCTCAAGAATTTCCTGAGAAATCATCAACACCACCAGTTCACGATTTCACCTCACCCCAGGGCCATATCCCAGTTTGGGAAATAGTTCCCCAAGCCATTACTCAAATCCCCTTCTTCTACCCCCCACCAGGCATCCAAGCTTTTCAGGTAGCTGCAACACTTACCCTTCCCAATATGGTGCTAGAAATCCCATTATGGTATCTACATCCACCAACAATGGTTCCTCAACCATCTCTCCCTCCTCAAGCCAAAGGAGTTCTGATGCAGATTCCAATACCTACTCCAGAAGCAACACCGTCACCCCCTCTTTCTAACGCCACAACTACAACTGGGGGCAGACAAAACAAGAAAGAGCCCATCGCTCCTCTCCCTCCTCGCATCCAACCTCCTTGTACACTTTGCAAGAAATAAGGACACTCCACTAATCGATGTCCCTCTCTCCCCGAGATACGCAATCTAATCCAACTCCCCCGTGCGACCACATCGCCCATGGCTTCATCAAGCACACCCAATACCATGACAATGTCGTCCACTATAGGCAATAAAGGGTTGCGATCCAAATTCACATGTGCCATATGTTCAGAGTATGTCCACTATACTCATCATTGCCTCGCCCTATCTCAGTTTTGACAGACACTCCCGACAGTACACCAGAGTTTTCAACAAAACCCCTCTACCTCCATGTCATCAAGTACCCAAAGCAATGACATCCATTATGTCACCACTTCAGTCAATGAACGTATGAGGTGTCCTTGCACCCTATGTGAATCACTTGATCATTTTACATATCAATGTCCTATGATCGTCGAATATAGGCGTCGCCAAATGGCCCTTATTCAAAATGCTACACCCCCTCCAGTGCCAGCAGAATCAATGATTACCCCTACTCCATATCCAGTGGTTATTCATATCCTTTCTCCTGAACCTGAAGCACTCCCTACTCCCCCATGGTTCTTGGATGACTTCTATGAGGATTTACCCCCAAATCCCCCCAATTCCCCCATTCATTTCCCCACGGAAATTTTATGCCCGACTACCATTTTTAACCCTCAATATCTCGATATTTTGTTTATGTCAAGAGAACCATCACAATCTCCTTGTGTCACTCCCCCCGCTTCTTTATCACCAGACGACAATCACACGGTGAACATTTTTAACCCTCAATATCTCGATATTTTTTTTATGTCGAGAGAACCATCACAATCTCCTTGTGTCACTCCCCTTGCTTCTTCATCACTAGACGGCAATCACACGGTGACAGTCACCGATATTACTATTTTCGATACCTTGTATTCCCGACAATTCCACTGTGACGAGGACATACTCGAGGAATTAACCACCCCTGACTACCCATGGGATGCGCTACACCATAGATCACTCTTCCTTTCATAGGAATCCTTTGCGCCTCCTAACCAACACCCCATATATGCAGTCAAAACCAATGATTTTATCCCATCAGGGCATAGCGACTGGTTCAACAACCCTATCTTTGTCCCTGATGCTTTTGAAGAAGGCAATATGGCCAACATTTCCCCCACCATCAAAATCAATATTTCCATAAAAAATGGAGTCGTCGAGGAAATCACTATTGGTGCCGCACACTCTTGAAGAAATTACTACCTACAAAGATCTCTTCCAAAAATACTAGGACATTTTTGCCTGGTCATACAGGGATATGCCCGGCCTTGACCCCTCTATCATTGAACATCGAATAGACACTTGGCCTGATATCATGCCTGTCTACCAAAAACAACGGCCTCTACACCCATCCAAAGAAGTGGCCATCAAGGCTGAGATTGATAAATTACGTGCCGCTGGCTTCATTTACCCCATCTCCTATACGCCATGGGTCTCCAACCCTGTCCTTGTTAACAAAAAATAGGGCATTATTCGTGCCTGTATGGATTTTCGCGACTTCAATCATGCCTGTCCCAAAGACAACTTTCCCATGCCCTTTATCGACCAAATTATCGAGAATTGCGTCGGTCACGAGGCATTGTCCTTCATGGACGGATTCTCTGGCTACAACCAAATCCAAATTCACCTAGCTGATCAGTACAAAACCGCATTCACTACCCCCTGGGGTACTTTCGCATGTCGTGTCATGTCTTTTGGCATCAAGAATGCTGGAGTGGCATTCCAACGAGCCATGACATACATCTTTCATGATCTAGGTCATATCATCCTTGCATATTTGGATGACCTCACCACTCAATCCAAGAAACACACTCATCATCTCGATGATCTACGAATCATCTTCCAAAGGTGTCGTCAGTACAATATCCACTTGAATCCCCTCAAGTGTGTATTCTGCATCACTGTTGGCCTCCTTCTTTGGTTCATTGTTTCCCAAATATGCATTACTGTGGATCCCCTCAAAGTCCAAGCCATCACGAAAATTCCCCCTCGGAATTTACGCTAACTGCAGAGCCTATAAGGCAAAGCTAACTTTTTACGACATTTTTTCATAGACTATGCCACTCGAGCACACGGTTTCCTTCGCTTACTATGCCACAACATCCCATTCCAATGGGATGAACATGCCCAAAATGCTTTCAATGATCTTAAAACGACACTCTCCAATGCCCGTTTGATTAGTCCACCCGACTATAACCGCGACTATATCCTCTACATATCAGCCTCAGTCATCTCAATATGAGGAGTTCTCGTTCAAATAGGGGATGATGATCGTGAGCATGTTATTTACTACATTAGTAAAAATCTCTCAGGGACACCCTTGGAATACAATCATGAAGAGAAACTAGCCCTTCCAGTCGTCCTCGCAGTCCAGAAGCTGCGCCATTACATTCTTCTTCGAACTACCAAAGTCATAGCAGATTCCAACGCCATGCAATAATTGCTCAGTCGTGGACAAATTAACAGTAAATTTGCTCGATGGATTGTCATCCTTCAGGAGCACGATCTTGAATTTTCAACACCCAAGAGCAAGAAATCTCTCGTCCTCACCGAAATCATCATGGATTTACCCTCCAATACTACCAGTTCCCCCATCAATACCGACTTCCTCAATGAACATCTCTTTTACATCCCCTCAGATGACCCTTGGTATGGCGATATTCTCGTCTATATCCGAACACAAAAATTTGGAAAACACCTCTCAAGAGATGATCGTCGATGTATTCATCACTAGGCACCCCGCTACCTCCTCATCGGGGATATCTTATATCGGCGAGGGGTCGACACCATACTCCGTCAATGCCTGACTATTGACAAGGCCGATAGAGTCTTGAACGACTGCCACAACAACACTTGTGGGGGCCATCTCTCAAGGTTGTCCACCGCTCAGAAAATCCTCTGCGCAGGTTACTTTTGGCCTACATTATTTCATGATTTCATTCATGCCATGAAGCGATGTGATAAATTCCATATTTATGCCAACAAAGCACGCACACCACCTGCTCTTCCACACCTAATCATTACTGCAGGCCCCTTTTGTAAATGGGGCATCAACTTCATGACTTGCAACCCTCCATCCAACAATGGATACAAATACATCATAGTTGTAGTTGATTACTTCAAAAAGTTGGCTAAATCCATGCCTACCTTCAACAACACCGTTGACAAAGAAGCGTGTTGTTTCTTTAACCACATCATATCCCACTTTGGAGTACCAGTCTAACTAGTCTTTGATCATGGGAAACATTTCGAGAATGATATTTTCATTGAACTCTCATCCAGGTTAGGCTTCTCCCACGATTTTGCCTCACCATACTACCCTCAGTCCAACAGACGGGTAGAAGCAGTTAACAAGGTCCTCAAAACCATGTTTTAGCACACATTTAACAAACATATGACCAATTGGCATCATATGCTATTTTTTGCGCTATGGGATTATCGCACGGCAGTGAAAATTGCCACTGGTTTCACACCATTTCATCTAGTCCACAAAGTTGAGGTCACTCTTCCCATCGAGTGTGAAATTCCCACCTTACACACCGCTATTGAGATATTACCCGATACTGCTCCAAGGGAGCAGTGCTTTATGAACTTAGAGTCCTTGGTTGAAGATCGTCAATCCCCATTACAGAACAATGAGGCAGCCAAAAAATGGTGAAAGGCCACCTTTGATCTCCATGTCAACCTTCTCTCATTTAATGAAGGAGACCTCGTCCTCGCTTATGATATCAGTCATGATACCCTCGTCCATGGAAAGTTCGAGTCACTATGGCATGGAACTTATATCATCCAACATTTCCTCACTAAAGGCGCATACATCTTGGCTTCCCCTAAGGGCCACCCTCTCAAAGAACCCATCAACAGGTTGTACTTAAAGAAATTTTATGCCTGAGTGTAACCATTCTACACTACGCTATTTTTTTGTTTTTTTTTTGTTTTAGTGTTTTTAATCTTCTTTTTTCCATACCTCACGTCTAAACAATCATTTTTGTTATTAACATATGCCTCCTCTGTCATCCTACCACATCGGTTATGCTGACGGTGCCAGCCATTGGACACAGAATCTCGCTTCGTCTGCTTGGGCCCTCTATTCCCCCTCACATGAACTGCTCCACTCTAGCGGCATATGTTTGGGCTCAAAAACCAACAACCAAGCCTAATACACAGTCGTCATTGGTCTCCTCACCGAGGCTAGCCATCATCATATTCGTCACCTTAGCATCTTATTAGATTCCCAACTTGTCGCCCTCCAGCTCAACAATATGTACCGTGTCCATGATCCTTGCCTCTTTCGCAAATACCTAGAGGTTAGACTTTTATATTGACATTTTGATTTCATTACATTTACACATATCCCAAGACAATTCAATCAAATAGCAGATAACATGGCTAACATTATACTAGATTGGCATATATCAAATCAAGACACCTTCGCACACACGTAAACCATCATAAGTCTATCACAGCATATAGATTAGACATCATAAACCACATTAAAAATCATCAACACATATGAACATCACAAAGATCCCAAAATTTATATCCATATATATATATATTGGTCAAAATGTCATAAGTGCTTACCAAAAAAATAGTACGTCGCCTGTAGGCAGGTGAGTCACCTCATCCCTATCAGTACAAAACTGGATGTCACAACTATACAAAATGGGCTCACTAGCCTATATCAAACACAAAACTACATATCTAGCGGCCCTCAGGGCACCTCTAGTGCTCTAGCACCAGGTCCTCCCTCTGGCAGAGGTACCCCACCAGCTATAGGTCCCTCAGGTCCTGGGGGCAACTGCCCAGTCATCAAAACTCCGACTACAACTTCTCTACGGATCAGGGTCTGCGACTCTACTGACAACCCAATACACTACTGCAAGATCCCCTCATCTTGGATCTGCACCCACATCCCCTAGGGCACTCCCCATAGAACCACCTCCAATCGGCGACAAAAATCATCAAACTCTCCCTCGGCCTCGATCAGAGGAGCATGTGACAGCCCTGCACTGGGGTCATCGTAAAGACGTCTCTTGGCCGCTCTATCATCATCACCGGGCCTCACCCCAACATCCTCTTGACGTTGCCTCTCCCCTACTCGTGGCTCTCATCGTGGTGGTCTCACAGGCCCCTGGCGGGTCGACACTCTGATCAGCTCAACCTCCCATCCACGCAGTCCCACATCTACACAAACAAACACATGATAGCATCAACATCCATCCAAATATCAACCATATGTTATATTATCTAAACAAATAAAAAAACAACAAAAATAACATCATACCTCGGTGGTCGAATACCTCTCCCGGCGGTAATACCATCTCTGGGTCATCATGGAAATCTATCCCACTATATGGAAATTGCAATATGATCTGTGGAATCTGAAGCCACACATGTGCAACATTGGCCATGAAGTAATGGCCACCCTCCCCAACTCCATGACGGACCAAAATCGTCGCCCACCACCATAGTCGCGTCTTTCGTGCTCCTAGTGGGTCTAACAAAACTCTCGGGCACAACATAGGCACCCTCTCTAGAAACCAAGCCACCAAAATAGACCCAAAAGAAAACTCCTCTGGGTCGGCAACTCAAAATTTGGTGAGCTTCCCCACCATATTGGTGTGCAACATCAAGCCCCAGGAAAAATTCTCACCCCCTAGTGCCCATTGCATGAGCCTCAACTGGACGCCACTAATACGCTGAGTTGCGAGAGACCCATAAACTCTCATGATCATCACTTCCATGCAATGATGTACTAGGGCGTCCATCACCCCAATCCTCACCACTTATCCGGACATGAAATCTTCTCCCAAACAATATGTCGAGGAAAGGGTAGCCAACTGCCCCTCTCCAACTATCACCATCTTGGCCGGTAGCAGGGTTCCCCGAAAAGGGAGACCAGTCAGAAAATAGACATCCTCTTCAGCAGAGAATGCCAAGTGCTCCCCACACACAATAAAACACTGCAACTCCGGACTCCACATCGAAATCAGGAATTGCAGCAAATACTCTTGTGCCCTCACCAGTGATCACTCAAAAAACTTTAGCATCCCACAGGCCGCCAAAGCACCATGAACCACCGACTCCTCATCCCTCATGGCCTCCCTCAGTCGTACCCAGTCCCTCTTTCTCCAATGGATCAACATCGCCACAAATGATCACCTACATCCACATATACAATACTCGATCAGCCATCACAACTCATCAAAACACCAAAAAATCTCCCAAAAAGATAAGTTTTTTTTTTCACCCTTAGCCTTGCCTCAAGGGCGCGGTTGTTATCCCCACAGGTGCACACACATGGGCACCTGTTCACCCCATAGGCTCACATGTATGCACAATTGTTCAACCCATAGGCGCACATCAGATGCGCTCCTGTTCACTACACAATTGTGCACTTATGCACAACTGTCAGAAACACAACCACGCACATATGCGCGGCTGTGCTTCGAACATGTGCGCATCCCATGCATGCCTATTTTCCCAAATTGAGTGCCCCCCTGTGTGACTGTTCCCATTAAATCCATGCACTTGTGCATTTATCTCCATTGATTTCCCACACATTTGGGGGGCCACACTCCCAAAAACCCACCGTACGGCCATCCATATGGTCCTACCCAAAAATCTACACCTAACTACTGTACAAGAGGATGAGACCACTAACCCGAGTCTCGTACCTCCCAGATCAACTTCCTCACACTCCTAGAATCTATGAATCTACTCTAGAATCTCCTTTCCAATCAATATAGCAGTAGGTACAAATGAGGTGGGAATGTGGGCCCTACATCTATATATAGGCCCTTTTTTCCAAAACTTCCATACTCCCTTCCAGGAGCTCCAGACATCCATTTTTTGATCTGTTTTCAGCCATGGGATCATGCTCCTACTGCCTACATAGTCATACTTCCTGGGTCACCATCCATCCTTGGCCCCTGGGGAGCCATTTTCTCATACCCCGTTCAGGTACGCATGCTCATATTCAAAGTTATCAAATAACTATTATATGTTCGTTATCTTCATATATTGTTCATGTTGGGTATTTGGTTTTAATGTGTGCGGGTACTTGGCCCTCACAAATCCATGCAGCCCCTTCAAGTATATGCTTGACACTAGCATGTAATCATTCCCTTTGAATATCAATTGCATCTTCCAATTCCACCCTCCGACATCTGCCTATAGGATACCCCCATCCGGATCTGCATTACTCTCACCTCCACTACATTTTCAGTACTGTCACCCAGTGGCACTCTTCCCCACATGAGTTGTCCCATTCTAAGTCCCCCTTGACCCTTCAACACTCATGCTGCTTTCACCCCCTAGGGATGGGAGTCCTAATAGTCTTACGCATGTTTGAGAATCAACCACATACTCCTTCTCCTCAAATTGCTAGCCTGACCCATGGACTCCTAGGATATTTCTTCACAATTCTCATTGGACTGCACCCCCATAGTATCATTATCCCCCCATTTCATCCAACATCAATTTTCCCATCTATGAATTCCCCTTCATTCATTTACCTCATACAGAGACCCACGCATGGGGCCCCTGACCCTCCATCAATTCTCTACACAACTTGTGCCCTCATAGGCCAAGCCATCTTACATTGGGGCACTCGTTTCTGTATTTTTACACTCATCCCCAATTATTTATTTATTTAGCAATTGTACAAAGCCTTTGTTTCCAACATTTCCATAGATTTTTGTTGTCACCTTTGGCAACCTTCTTTTGGAAAACACAACCCATGTCGCTATTGGTTGGGGCATCCATTATCTTCTACTCTTGTTGACATCATCCATAAACCACAAGTATCTCACTATCCCTGTACCCTTGCTCTTTGAGTTTATCCACTTTGTCATGCCTCTGGCACCATCTAACCCTTGCCTAGTCATCCCCATGATGCTAGGTCTAGTTTCAGGGTTGCTGCCACACCCCCTTTATCCCCAACCAAGGGCAGTCTCGAGTCTTACCACTTCCTGACGTCATCTATGTTACTCATCAGTTCCTGATCTCATCCAGTGGATTTTACGAAGCCCTTTTCTTCTTGGAGTCGCATCTCCCTTTTTGTCGACATCATCATAGTTTCCAGAAGGGCGACAATATCTTGACTCTCATTACCTTTACAATGAGGAGTCTCGGACAACATTGGGAGAACCATCATTGCTCCTTGCTGTCGTTGGCCTCCATAAAATTCGACTTCAACACTTTGTCATATTATGGTGGGTCTTACTTTGCGACTATTGTAGTTTTTTTTATATGTGTTGAAGACCTCTGAAATTTGTTGGGCCATCAATGCCCGCCAAATCCTTGATACTTCCTACAGGTGTCATTGCTTACTTTTCATAGTATTGTTCCTCATCAGAATTGTCCTCTTCTCTCATCAACACGCCCCTGAGGGTGTTGCATTCAGATTCACCAACATACCACTTCATTTACTGTCTTACACATGTTTTGAGTTACATAACAAAAGCATGGGGCATGCCCGCCTCGTTTGTACACAATTTGTTTTTCACACCTTGTGAAAGGTTGGGTCCTATAGGTTCCCCTCTCCCTCCAATGGGTCGCTCTTGATACTCTCATTCTCTCTCTTTATTACAATGGTACTCTCAATAGAAGAAACATTGATGAATTTCGGCTATGCGTATGCTCCTAACCTCATCCATCAGGGGGCATCTGTTATCACTGAAATCTTGTCCACACATGGTTACAAGAATCCAGCATCTCCAAACAACTATTAGTTCACCCATGGACCAAAATTACCAAAAATGCATTCCCAAAATGTCCAAAACTATACAAGCAGTTATAAAATCAGGATGCGCTATAACTATACAGGGAGCATGCACACATGCACCATCAATAAACATAGGAAAAGTGCACATGTGCACGATGCGCAAATGTGGACGCTAAAAGCCGCACACACCTTAGAACGACGCATTTATGATGTTGGTTGGCCTCCCACCCACTTCTGGTTCAGCTTCCAAGTCGATTTGACATCCAAATCTCGGTTGAATCTGGTTGGGTGGCTGGTCAAAGACCTAAGGGTACCCTAAATGGCCCTGTGTTCACACTAAAATCTGGTTGAATAATGCCTCAAAGTTATGCTATAAAAAGAGGCCATGGGTGCACTACTTTTTCAATGAATTCATTTGTAAGGTTATGTTGTTGCTATTCTCTTGGGGAATCCTCTTTTCTCATCAAGAGAATACTAGCACCATTCCATTTGAGCTATTCACATCACCTTTTGAGTGAATTAGCTTGGGATTCTTTCACCGTTTCTTTCAAGTTTTCAAGTTGTAAGAAGAGCTCAATCTTGGGGGTTCAAGAGCCCTCCCTTAGGGGAAGAGGGGACCCAAAGTATACCTTTCTCTTTGGTGTTTTATTTCCACTAATACAATCCTTTCCATTGGTGGCATGAGTCTTGTTTGTTCCTTTTTCTTATGTTCTTATGCACCATAGTTTAATTGTTTTTATCATTCTTAGTTTATATTTTATGCTTTATCTTTCTAACCCTTTCCTTTACTTTTGTCTTACCTATCTAACCCAACTGGGCTTGTAATCATCTCTAATTTTCTCATTCAAGTGACAAAAGAGACACAACAATCATTGTAAACTTCATAAAAACACAGAGAAGTCTTGTTTCTCCACAATGCCTGATACTAGAAGGTAACTAGATCTATTTCACTGTTCACCCTCTTACATAGAGTCAATTTTAGGAATTGACAACAATACCAAATAGGAAGCCATAAATAATTTATTTTCCCTTTTGTATTGTGATAATTGGGATGAGATTTCAATGGAAATCAATTTTCCCAGTAAAAGATAGCCTGTTCTTTAACTGTAAAATATAAAATATAAACAATCATACGAAAAATGGTAGCAGTGCTTTCATGACCTGTCAAAATGGTAAACAACCATGCGATTTCCCAGAAGGGGTTTTTAAAGAGTCGGCCCGAATCCTTGTTATATCTTCTGTAATAGACATCAGATTCTCCAAATACTCAAGCAAGAGATCTAGACCATTTTCATGTTGCTTCATAAAATCTCGACAGTCTTCTCCTTTAAAGGTAAGTGTTGGCTCTGGGAGCTTCAACATATTATGAAAAATTTGCAGTGAAAGGGAAATGGGGGAATGATCTTGGAGTTGTGTAATTCATTGGCTCAGCACGTACTTTTCAATGCACCATGCAACCATTTCTTTGCAGTCAATTACCTCAGGAACACACCCTGCACGAGCAATTTTGTATGTATAGATTACATCTTTTTGTGCAGGAGGAGATGAGTAATATGATTATTCTTTGGACCACTGAAATTTATGGTCTTCATGACCAAAAATATTCAAAGCATGACCACAAAATTGCTATCTAGCTGCTACTTCCATAGGTTGACGAGATTTTTCTTTCCGCTGGATATTAACTTGAAATGAATCCTTTTGGAGAGATGACAACAATATAACCTTTGGAAAATCATTCTTTAATGCAATTTAATGAAAAAACTTCTCGATCCCTTCGCTTATTAATGATGATATTTTTGGATCCTTCATGATCAATTACTAGCATTAAACCACACTTAATGAATATTGGGAAAAGTAAGAATATGATAGGGACAGAGAAGAGAAATTTTGAATATGGAGCCTTTTGTAAACCCGACAACCCAGGAACTTGCGAACCCAAGGTTATGAGCGATAAAAAATAAGCTGAGTGTTTCAAAGTGGTTGGTCGGACTTGTATATAGGAGAAATGAAATACGTAGGGGCTCGTTACCCACGACAAGTTTGAAAACCATAATGTAGATCACGATCCTTTTGGGTGTAAAGTGGAGATTGAAAAACTTGGAAGATGAAGGCTTGCACCCGTGAACCCACGAAGTTGCAAAATGGTTAAGTATATTATAACAAGGTTGTTGGTGAGACTCATGACATAGGAACGTGGATGGGGATGAAGACCCACGAATCCTCCTACCCACAAACCCATGATTTTTGAAATACGACTAAGTATGGTAATGAGAAAGGGATAAAAGAAGGAAAAAAGAAAAGGGGAATAAGGGTAGGTATAGAAGAGGGAAAATAAATGGAAAAAAGGAAGTTGGGAAAATAGAAAAGGAAGGTAAATTTCGGAAGAAGGAATTGATCTCAACAACTGGTTCCAACTGTGAGATGATAACCCCCTTTGGGTTTTTAGGAATCCATAATATTTATGACCAGGCGCTTCCATCCATTGGTATATGGAGTCAAATGTAAGAATATACAAACTGAAAAAATGAAAAATAAAATTTATGTACAGGGAAATGAGAAAGGTTTAGGTGAATAAACCTTTCAAATGTTTCCCATTAACAGGAAGCATTAATATTTTACCCTTCATCTCTTTAAGCATATAGGAATTAAAACCCGATATGTTTTTAATGATGTATGGTCAAATCCATAGTGCTTCAATTTTTGTGTGCATCAATGGTTTCTCCTTAGCTTTGTTCCAGAGTAACACCAGTTCTCCCTTCTGAAAATTCTTTACAGTTGCATTCTGGTCAAAATATCTTTTGATACTCTATTGTTTGTGAGAAGTTCTATTTAGGTATTTACTCCATTCTTCCTCCAATTTAAACAACTAGTTGATCCTCCTTTGCATAGGTGAACTATCTCCTGCATCTTCTGTATTAACCATAAAAGTCAAAGCATTGAGCTTGAGGCTAATTGACATTTTTTCTTCTTTCCCATAAACTAGTGTATATGGAGACATCTCGGTGTTGTCTTTTGGAGTCGTTCTTCTTTCCCACAATGTATCAGTAAATTTTAAATGCCAATTCCTTTGGTTCTTGTCAATAGTTTTATTCAATATCTGAATGAGTGTCTTATTAGTGGATTATGCAAGACCATTCCCTTATGGATAATA
>ML876852.1:0-14570 GCA_009831015.1 Picea engelmannii
TTGCTCTCTTGTTTATATGGTTAAATTTTTAGTGCATTGTTAGATGGTAGATGAATCTAATATGGTAGCTTAGTGTTGAATAATGTGAATGAATGCTAGATCTGATCTATGCTAGTATGCTTAGTTCTTGACTATATTGAATCTATGGGAATACTGCACTGATCTATAATTAGGGTTTAACCGCATTGTAAACTAGGGATGAATATTGATTGCTTAGTGCTATGTTGAAGTGCTACAATCACAAATTTATGTCCAAGCTAAGGTTGCAGACACTGGAGTCCCATAACCACCCCTACCTCTACCTCGGGTGAGACTTCATCTGCTTCGCAGGTGTTGCCGAAAGGGATGGTAGTTAGTGTTTTGTTGGTGCATTTTTGTAGCGTTGAACCCTGGGTCTACCCTTGTGCCAACAAATGGTTCCGTTGTCGGGACCTGAAACTATGATTGCTGTGAACTAAGGAAAAACGAGATTTGTGCGAAGATCTGACCTGAAACTATGAAAGCTCTATGCGTAGATCTGTTCCCCTAGTACATAGCATCCTACTTAAATTTTGAATCTCTGTGTTAAGAAAAGAAGTCTAATCTGAAGAGAAAAGGTAAGATTTGGAAGCTTTGTGCTCTGATAAAGGTAAGAATAGTGAAAATTTTTAGATCTGGAAGCTTCGTTCTCTGCTGAAAGTAAGATTAGTGGAAATTTTTGTTTCAAAAGTATGGATCTAGGTATGTTTGATAAATTTTGTCGTAGATTTAAAAGTAGGGCACAACTAGAAGAAAGAAAATTTGATATAAGTAGATCTGATAAGAATAGTGAAAGATATGTTATTCCTATGCATAGAAAGAATGTTTGGACTAACCAATGGATGAAAGATCCTAGAAATAATTTTTTTCAGGTTAGCTAGTATGATCCTAGTGCGCGGTACAGGAAAGGTTGGGGATCATTTAAAAGAAAATGATGATTAACCCTTTGTTACAGTTGCAAAAGACTGGGACATTTGGCTAAGGAATGCTCTGGTAAGAGATCTAGTTGTCTTTGTTGTAAATCTATGGACCATGAAGTTTTAGATTTCCCTAGAATGATTGCCAAGATTGAAAGAATGAACATGAGATAAGAAGACCATGAGAAAGGTCAAGCAACTAAGACCATGGAAGAATCCCAGAAAGAATCAGAGACTTTATTGTTGCAAATAAAAGAAACCCTGAATGACCATTGAAATATCAACTTATTAGAGATCTTCAAAGAAAAAGAGTGCATAGAAGCAAGAATAGGAGACTTCGACATTGACTGTGTTCTAGATGAAGAAACACAAATGAATATTATGACAGAAAGAACTTGGGAAACTTTAGGAAAACCTGATATGATTCCTTCATTGGGAGGAATAGGATTATTTAGAGGAAAGTTGATAACCCTACGTGGAAAGCTCACCCAGATATCTATGAGTGCTCATGGAACTTCGACAGAGGAAGAATTTGAGGCTGTTAAATTTATTGAGAACAACGCCCCATTTGCTATATTATTAGGAAAACCTTGGATTGAAAGGGATTAGGCCAGAAGGAAAGAAGAAGAAATCTTAGAGCAGAAGAAGCAAGAATTGAAAGATTTCATGACTAGGAGGATCACACACTTGATTGAAGAAAAAGAAACCAAATTGAAGCTATTTAGAACCATGGATGTCGAAGTTGGAAGAACACAAGAGGAATCACAAGAGACTGAAGCACCTACCCCAGATAAAGAAGAAGTATTTCCCTTGAATCCTATGAAATAATATCAACAACTTGAAGTTACTACACCAAGAGGAGATAAGAATCATAATGAAAAAAGGAATACCGAGACGAAGATCACTGGAAAGAAGGCTAGAAAACTAAGTAGAAGATTGAAAAGATCGAAAAGTTGTTGAAGGTTCCAGAGGGAACTTCATAGAAGGAAAATTTGCAAAACTGGAACTTCGCCAGGATATCAGAACAACACCACATGGCACTTCACCATGGCGAAGCAATATAGCCATTGGAAATAGTATAACCATTAGACCGACACCCGAACGGTTAGAACGACATTTATGGTCAGGAAGCTTGCCATCAAATCATTGGGACCATGTCGTAATGGATAGAACTGAATTAATTAAGGCTTCTCGCCTGTTGGAGAGATATGTTGCCTAGTTATCTACTTATTCCATCGAGCCTTGCACCGAGAACACTTTTTCCAATCGTGATTATCTGAGCCCGCAGATTAGTTGATTTCACACCGTGATCATTGAGATATCACCATCCATCCCATTGCATTGAGTAGTTAATCTTCAAACTCGAGACATTCAACCACGAGAGTGTATGTCTGAAGAAATTAACATAGTCGAAGAGTCTGTGAAGGAGGTACTCATTGACCTATGACTGAAAGAGTAATGTCCAAGAGAGTAATGTTTTTGGGTGTACAAGCATCATCGACTAGAGGAGTGAAAGCCTCTCTGTCAACCGCTCGTGGATCCAGACCATCCCGAGTCGTAATAGAAAAGATAACCAAGCACAAAGATGACCTAGAAAATGTGAAGCTAATCCCTACCATCTTACTCGACTACATCCCACCTCTAGCCGGTGCGGTGAGTCGTGATAGTGTGCCGAGAGATTTTGATTACACCATGGTCACTGTGTACCTTCCGAAGGGGATACGTGCAATTAGAGCATAGTAGGAAAATATCGCGACATTGAAGTTCAGTGACTTCAACCTAGGAGACCACAAGAACCATAGTATGTTCGCCCCATATAAACACATGACCAGGATGAAGGGGAAGAAATCGAAAATAATCCCCCAGTCATGGATGATGAACCTCATGCAGTCCACCCTTTTGAATGTAATGAAAATCCCACATTTTGGACGACACCAGGAGGTTAACGTGTGTGTTAAGATCCTTCTCTCATGCTACCATGGAGGCTACTTATGGCTAGACCAACATATCACAATCGATCTGATGATGATTCATAAGATCACCAGATTGAGCATGCAAGGACCTGACCCACGAGACTTCTACCCAGGGAAGGCTTCCGACCGTGCCCTGGCATAGAGGATTAAGGACACTTATGATGATGTAGAAAAAGGAACGTGAGGCTACAAGGTAGTCTCCATCCAGAATGGCATAGTGCACCTAGCATGCCAATTAATTGCAGGAAAGATAGTAAGGAAGAACAGACCCATGCAGGTCATAGGTTTTGTCAATGACCTCGCTAGGAAATGCGTAGAAGGCCTACAGATGAACTGGGTGAAGTACCTAGTTAATCAGCTAGAATTAGACTACCGTGAAGCATAGGATCAGGGCTACGAGTTCCACTTTAGCTGGCTCCTAATCCTCATCACATTTACCACTTGGGAGATGCCAAAAGGTGCAACCTTCCTAGACATCGAACCGTTTGATCCACTCACTGTGAAGTTCACCAAGCTTTGGTACTCGAGCGACATGGGAAAGCAATGGAAATCAAACGCAGTCTTTCAAACATATTATCTCCAACTAAAGAGGTATATCGAAGTTGAACCTCGCATGACGCCAAACACCCTGCATCAGTTTTGACTCCTCATGAAGTTCCTCTCAGATTGACACTTCATCTATATCACTGTGCGAGCAGACAAGCACAAAGAGGAGCTGCAGTCATACTACAAGCTTACAGAAGAGGAACTTGAAGAGATCACCAAGGATTGGCCTGTGGAACTCCTCATCCCCATGAATCCTATAGAGATGTCTGACCCCAAACTTGACAGCTCAAAGGTCACTCACAAAGAACATGACACTCCTGGAACTACCAGAAGGAAGAAGACCGAATAAGTCCAAGACTTAAGCAACACATCAGAAAAGACTGCTTCAGTATCACCTAACCGAGGGGTTGATGACGAAGTAGAAGAGATAAATGGCAAAGAAGATGAGCAGAAGAAATGTGAAGTAACACCACCTAGAGATGAGGTTGATCCCTTGAAGAAAAGGAAGGTTTCTCCCCCAAAACCCTCTTCCCAGAAAAAATCCAGAGCCACCTTGACTAAGATGCAGGCTGTGCTCACTGTCGATGACTTTGACTTCATCATCGCAGTTGTAAATGACGCCTCACAAGAAATCTTACAGAAACAAGAAGCCAAGTAGGAGGAGATGTACGATATAATTAAGGTTGAACTTTGAGGGGTACAATAGGCCCTTCAGTCCAGTCGCGCAGTGTCCACTACATCCTTTCCATTAGAGGAACCAGAGTTGGGATATGAGCCAACCCAACTCTGCCGACTAGCTGACGCAACTGAAGCTCTCCTTCATCGTGCATAGGAAGAAATAGATTAATCCACCCAAGCCTTGAAGCAAGTGCAAGAAGTAGTCATAGAACAATGTCAAGTTGCAGAGCAGGAGAATGTTGATCTCTAGACAAAGTTTGAAGAGGAGAAAGCACAGATTCAACAAGAAAAAGAATAGTTGCTCATAGAAAAACTTGAAGTGAAAGAAGCAGTCAATAGAGAACTTCGTTCTTTGACAGGCTTAGAGGCAAAGGTCGAAGACCGAGTCTTGCATCAAGTATAGAAGCTTGCGAAAGCTATACAACAACTACAACAAAGAATAATAGACTTAGAGCTCTACACAGTTCCCAACACTCTGCAGGAGGTGAGGGATCAAAGAGAAGCCACTGCCCAAAGCATAGTTGAAAGAATAAAGGTCCTTGCCATGGAATGTAAACAACTAAATGATCACAGTGCCTAGACTTATGAGAGACTCACTAAGAATCCAAAACTAAAGGCACTGGAGTCATAGCTCTAGGAGGTGAAGCAGCAAGCTAAAACAATACAGGCACAGTTGAAGCCCCATTCATCTGTTGAAAGGATGAAGTGATCCTAAGAGAAACGTACTGCTCAACAAAAGGTCCACACCATTTAGAGAAGAGTCATGGAAGTGACTCAAAGGCTCCAACCTATACAGGATGAGGCTTGCCAACTGTTTGCAGAGATCGAAGGCCGAGGTGCAGAACTGGAGAAAGTCATCACTACAGTTGAACAACGCTTAGAAGGACCTGTCAACGAAGTAGTCATCCAAGATTTCACTGAACAGGAAGTCATGGCACAACAACAGGTTGAAGCAACTCAAGCCAAGCTCAAATATTTTGAAGCATAGTTACCCAGAACAGGGTGACTCGGGATGACTCACATGTGAGTGTTGGGGGCCTATTAGCCCTTGACCAAGTTTTGAGGATTCTTGGTCATGTTTAACCTATTTTTGGGACTTCGACAGGCTGTCGAAGGTGGAGTGCAAATCAAAGAGGAGATTGTGGGATCTCAGCCCCTTTTTAAGGATTTTTGGGTTTTGGGCTTATGTAACGTATATGGGAAAGTTGGTCCATGGGTTTACCTATGCTTAGGCCTATTTTGTAATGTATAAATACAAGTCTAGGCGATGTAAGCAAGTGCACCATGCTAAGTGCGAATGACTAGTTAGAAGTAAGTTGTGCAAGTTGTAAGAGCTTTGTGCATGTTGTGTGAGACTTGCAAGGCTGAGTGCAAGTGACTGTAAGAGACTGTATGTAGGCTCTGTGTTGTAACCTAGCTTGGGGAAGGAGGATCTAGTGAAGAGTGCGTATATCTCCTGTCCTTTGCGAAGTTGACCTTGAGGCTCTGTGCATGTAATAAGATTGGAAGAAGATAATAAAGAAGACGAAGAGTTGGTGGACGCAGCCCCAGGATGGGGGTGAACCATGTATATCCTGTGTTGTGAATGCTTTGTGATTTATGGTTTCTCTCTTGTTTATATTCTTAAATTCTTAGTGTGTTGTTAGATGGTAGATGAATCTAATATGGTAGCTTAGTGCTGAATAATGTGAATGAATGCTAGATCTGATCTATGTTAGTATGCTTAGTGCTTGACTCTATTGAATCTATGGGAATACTACGTTGATCTATAATTTGGGTTTAACCACGTTGTAAACTAGGGATGAATATTGATTGCTTAGTGCTTTGTTGAAGTGTTACAATCAAAGATCTATGTCCCAGCTACGGTTGCAGACACTGGAGTCCTGCAACCATCCCTGTCTCTACCTCGGGTGAGACATCATCTACTTTGCAGGTGTTGTCAAAAGGGATGGTAGTTAGGGTTTTGTTGGTGCATTGTTGTAGCATTGAACCCTGGGTCTTCCCATGTGCCAACAATATGCCCATCTCAGAGAGACAATTGTTATTTTTGAAAATGGAACCCCTCGAACTCTGGTCCCGAGCTCACTCGTTTCATACATTGGCAAAGATTTTGTAATGTATTTCAGCCATCATATGCTCTTTTGACCTCACACATTAGGGGGCATCTATTATAGCCCTAAATTTCTCTACACATGCATACCTGGCCTTTGGCCCTCTTACTTGCATTTTTTCCAAGCCATCACTTAATTGCTCTTCTAAAAAACTGATTTTTGGAAGATGTACATGCCCTGCACCAATACTGCCTAGGTACATATGTTTGTTGCACCACTACATCCCATGTACATACACATGTTGCACCACTACAACCCACGTTGCAAAAGTTGTAAAAAATAAAAAGTTGCAAAATTTGCCAAAAATAAAAAGTTGCAAGGAATTTGTTGAGATTACAGGCTTTTGGGTAGTTTCCCAACTAATCCACCGCCTATATCCCGTCACCCAATCGAATAACCATCCTTTTCCCATATAAAAGGAGGTTTTGGGGTCTCATTCCACATATAGACATAAAAATAGTGAAAATATGCTTGTTTCACATCCCCTCCTTGCCCTAAGTAATTGCAGCCCTTTTGTGAGAATTGCCTTAGAATTCCCCAATTTTCCCTCCTTCCTCCATCAGAAACCCATTTCATTTCTCAAGAAGAAGGTTGAGAGGAGAATCCATAGATAGGTGCACTTGGAGCTTGGTGAAGAGGAGCTCAGAATAGGTTCATGGAGAAGTAGCCGGATTTGGTTGTAAGTGATCATTGTATTATCAATAAAAGAAGTACTTTTCCTGTCCCAAATCATGGTGTATTGAATGTTTGCATTTGATTTATGTTTTTATTCTAACATATAACCCTTATTTTTATATGAATAGTGTGCTTGTAGATTCTTGTTTGTCTATCTTTGAATGCTGGCCAGCCTTGGGAGGAGGTTTAAAGTCAGTGAAGCTTTCAAGTGCGATAGGATCATCATCGGACACGGAGTAGAGGTACAATTACCTGATCTTTCTCATTTTACTTTTCTTGTATAAGTCTGGGGTATGTTTGGGGTAGTTAGAGAAGTAGTTGACTTTTAGATGGTTGTGGTCTGCCTACATTATGAACCCTAGTGTATTCTTAAGGGGTGTTTTTCCCGCTAGCAAAAATATGGTATCATACCTAACATATCCCCTTCTACTATGACTCCCTCTTGAATCTTTGGCTCAACTAATGGATACCTTGCTTCCTTATTTAAGTGGACATGTTTCGTTGATGGATTTCTTGGTGGGATATAATCCCTGGGGAATATTTTGGCTGAGGAATATGCCTCCTGTGTTTCTTCTACTATCGGGGGCATTGTGGGTTGGATACATGGTTTCTTCAGTACTAAGGTTGATGTTGTTGTTTCATTAGGAGCCATCTTCCTCTACAATGTTGGTTTCAACTTCTACCTGGTTCTAAAACTTTGTTTGGGACTTTGGATCTGTAAATTTGGATCTTTGGTTGTGCAATATTCAAATCTCTAAGGAAAAAAATAATCCCTTGTTGTCCCTTTGCATGATTTTATACTTCATTAACAACTGTAGTTTCCTTTCGCGTCTAAACTTTCCGTCTAATCCACAAATGGTTGTCATTCATCACCTACTTTTATTTCTCCATCATTTTATATCTTCGGCGAATTCTCCATTCAATTTTTCAATTGGTCAAGATCTCCTTCATTTAATGGTACGTGATGCCACTACTTTTTCATCATGATATCTCTTTATTGTACGTCCTATCATGGATTGTGTTAAATGCATCTAGTTGTCATCTGTGAAATCTCGTTTTGCTGCACGATCTCTTCCTTCTGCGTAATCTTGTTTCCTTCATCTGCATTTCCTTTTACTTAATTTTTTTTTCTTAACTGGGACAATTTCCTTGTTTTCCTCTTTATGCATAACCAAAACTTCTTTGCCTCCTCAAATTCCTACCCCTTCCCTTGACCCGTTTCTATCTTTTTCCCATTTTACCTAGTTTTTCTTTCTTTTTCTGTCTTTTTGTTCCTATAGTACACTGATACAATTTTAACCTGCAGAAATCTTCTAGTGCACATAATGATGACCATCCCTATACAGTTTCAGTTGGGTCCCATTCAGTATAACTTCCACAACTTTTCCATCCAATTGCTCTAATTGAACAACACCTACATCAGTCACATATCTGATCGTGTATGGTACTAGCTAGTGCATCTTGAAATTTCCTGGATGTTGTAAGAACTTGTTGTCATAAAGTAGTAATAGATCTCATGTTTAGAACTTCTTTTGCGTGATGTGTCTATCATTCCATGCCTTTTCTCATGATTTCTATACTTGTTGATGGAATCCTGCGATAAACCGATCTTCCTCTAGTATTAGTAACTATGATAGTATTTCTTCCACTACACCAAAATCCATAAGGTTTGTCATTGCAACAATGCATAGACTTGGTACAAGAAACTCCATGGGCATGACTACTTCTTGACCGTATGTTAACTTAAAGGGTGTTTGTCCTATCAAATTCTTGCATGTAGTTCTGTAATCCCAAAGCACTGCAGGGATCCTTAAATCCCAGTCATCTCACCCTACGTTGTGCACCTTGGTCAATCCATTCTCTAGTATCTTGTTTAAGGCATCTACAGTTCCATTTTATTGTAGGTGATATGGAGTTCTCTTTCAATGTTGTATCTAGAACTCTTATGTTAGTGTTGCAATTGTATTGTTCAAAAAGTGAGTACCTTGGTCGCTCATAAGTATTTTAGGACACCTAAATATTGTAACTATGTTTTCCAACAAGAACAACACAATTGTCTCCATGTTGCAATGTGTAACTGGTTCTGATTCTGCCCTTCTGGTCAAGTAGTCTATCGCAGTAATTATGTATTTGGTTCTTGTTCTTTTCACTGGTGGTTTAATTGGTCGGACAAAATCCACTGCCCATTTGTTAAATGCACATAAGGTAACTTGCAGATTCAGTGGAATCTCATCCCTTCGTGATGGTATTCCTACTCTCTGGAAAATGTCACAGCTCTAGAAATATTCCTTGGTGTCCTTATGGAGGGTAGGCCACCATATAACTGCGCACAATATCTTTTGCGTTGTCTCCTTTCCTGCATAATGTCCTCCTGCAATTCCATCATGTGCTTCTGATAAGATCATGGGTCTTTGATGTTCTAGCACACATCGTTGTAGTATCCCATTTATTCCTAACTTATATAAGTTTCTTGCGATCACCTGATAACTTGTTACTTTAACTACTAACTTTTGAGCCACTCATGTGCTCAAGTGTTGGACAATTTCTACAAAAATGGTCATCTACCATTTCGACTGAAAACAAATGTGCATCTGGTAAGGTGTTGTCTATGTTCCTTGCATATTCTCCTGTTAGTATCCGAAACAAATGGTCTGGTCCTGCATTCAGTTTTTCTTGCTTCACAATAACTTCAAAATCATACTCTTGGAACAACAATAACCATATGCAAATTCTACCCCCCAACATTGTCTTGTTCACTAGATATTTGAGTGCATAATGGTTTGCATACATCTTGAAGTGGGATCCTAGCAAATAATGCATTAACTTTTGCAAGGCATACACCATTTCCAATCCTTCCCTTTCTGTTGTCATGTAATTTTTCTTAGCATTCGACAACTTCCTGCTAGAAAAAGCAATCGAATGATGTAATTCACCCTCCCTAGGATGGGATAATACTGCACCGATCACTATTGATGATGCATTCACATGGACATGAAATTATTTCTACCAATCTAGGAATACCAAAATGGGTGCAGTTACTAACTTTTGTTTTAATACATCCAGACCCTTTTGACAGTCTTTGTTCCACTAAAACTTAACTTCTTTCTTTAATAACTTCCCCATTAGGGTTGTAATATGTGCATATCCTTTAATAAATTTTTGGTAGTAACCTGTATGACCCAATGTTGTTCTCAACTGCCACACTGATTTAGGTGGTGGAAAATTAACAATAATTGCGATTTTTTCCAGACCAACTAACAAACCTTGATTCTATACCACATGACCTAGCAGTATCCCAAATGGTGCATAGAAAATAAATTTCTTTAAATTTAATGAGATATGATATTGTCTACATCTATCAAGAATCAATATTATAGTTTCTATGTGATCTTTCAATAGGCTAAAGATAGTCCAATCATCTAGGTACACTTTAAGAAACTCATGAATAAACTCCTTAAAGGTTGTGACAACCACTCTAGAAAACACAAAAGGTGCATTCTTTAATTCAAACAACATCACTATGTACTAGGAACTTCCCCATTCTGTCACAAATATTGTCTTATGTCAGTCTTTTGGTGAAATATTTATCTAATGGTATCCTGAAAATCCATCATTGAACAAGTAGGCCTCTTGTTCTCCTACATTTTCCAATACATTATCTGTAAAGGGGGTCATGAATAGGTAATGTAAGTATGAATCATTCAAATTTATTAAGTCTACACAAATTCTATTATCCCCTATATTCTTATCTTGAACCACCATTGGACTTATCCATTCAGATTCTACGATAGGTTCAATTATACCAGCTTCTATCATCCTGTCAAGTTCTGCTTTCACTTTTTCCTTATACTTTGGATTTAACCTGTAAGGTATCTATCTTACTATCTTAACATCCAATTTCATCGATATCTTCATCTTTCCCAATTCTTCAACTATCCCCTTAATCTCTAAAAATGTGGTCGGAAAAAGATCTTGGTAATTGTGCAGTAGGTCTGTGATATTTTCCATGGTCTCATCGTTCCAATAATCCTCAATGTTTGCAAACTTTGTCTTCTCCTCCATGCCAATGTTCACTTTTCACATTATTAAGGGATTTGTGTATGCATTATATTCAAGTGTTTGACCTACTATGTCATGCTCCTCTTCAATTTATAATACATGTGCATTTCTTAGATCTTCTTCTTATTTTTCATCCTCGGAAATGTTATAACATTCCACCAATTTATGAGCTATCGTAGACTCTCTGTGCACACTGCATGTAGGTACTATTTCTACTTTTCCTTATTCCATAATTTTTTTTCCTGTAATGAATTGTAAGACTTCATCAACTAAAGGTGGCTCAACTTCAAAATTAAATGTTGCCTTAAAGTTTTGGATGAGCTCCTCCCAGTTCATCATTCCTTTGTGCACTTCTAGCTCTAAGTACTAGTTCCTAGGAACTTTCTCCAATGTATGTATGAATCTATGCATCCATTCTGGCTTCGACACTTACCTCAAAGTTGTAATACATCATGTCACATGGTCCTTCAGATCACTCATTCCTATATTCTTGGGCATACTATTCTCTATTCCAAACCTGATCTGCATCAACCTTTTCCAATGTTTCCAATCCTCTATCCCTTCCTTGTGGGTTTACCACCATCTCGCTGGGGTCTCTCTTAGTGAAACATATAATGCTAATAACCTTTGTTTTTCAGGTATCTAAAGCTCAAATTCATTGAAAAAATAATTTACCTCAGTTAATCCTTCAAAATTTGGAGCATCTCATACCTCTATTTGGATCCAGCGTAATAAATGAGTAATGCACACACACCTTCTGGTTGACATTTCATGCAACCAGTGTTGCCATTGTTCAATTCCTTCCTCTGAGTCTTATGCACAAGAGCTTATTCTTCTCCAACTAAGCACACCATCTATAGTGGGATTGACTTAGTCATCCATGCGTGTTGTCATGTTATATAAGTTATCAATTTCCCTTCTTGTGGGATCTACATATCTTCTTTTCTCCATAGGATCTAATGGCACAATGACCTTTAAGCCTCCTCCTTCAAAAATCATTTATATTTTCTTTAGGTTGATGATCGCCTAATTATCGAAGGCTCAATCTAGTCCAAACAAAGCTATGTATGATTGACCATTATCCATAATCTCGATGACTTAAAAGTTAGCTACACAGTGCACTCCATCTATGTTCACATGTACTCCTACCAGTCTCCCTATTGGTGTTATCTTATGTTGGTTAGGCAACCTCAACTGAATAGTCAACTAAACTAGCTTTTCTTTCCCCAGCATCTCCTATGTTTGTATTGGAAGAACATTGGCATCTGATCCTAAGTCCAAGATGACATTATCCATGTCATATTCTCCTATCTACACATTTAATATGAACCATATTGGCTATGGAGCCTGATTATCTTCCTAATTCAGAGGTCTTTTTTTTCAGCCATGATTATACCCCATGAAGACTTTACACCTCGGAAGACTATACACTCCACCATGTGGGGGAGTTGCAGGGGGGTTTCCCCTTATGGGGTACGGGGGAAAGCGGGCCCCCAATGGGGGTTCGAGGGAAAATCCCCCTAAGAAAAAATTTCCTTGTAAATGTATATTTTAATTTCATTGTAAATCTAGACCATTCATTATAAGGTTGCAGATCTGACAATCTAAGTTATGTTAGGGTTTTTTTCCCTAGAAGGAAACCCTCTTTTATGAGGGAATTGTATTGTGGATATGGATCATTGTGAATATTGTGTTTTGAGAGAGGATATTGTGATAGAAAGAAGAGGAAGGTACAATGGGTGTTTTGTAGGTTGTATCCCTTCATTTGTTGTATAATAACAAATGAAGGACCTGGCAATTTCTTTGGTGGACATAGCTCACACTGGGTGAACCACGTATATCTGTGTCTCTATTGTATTGTGTATCTTCTTTGGTTTTTTTCCACATTTGTTTTTATTTTATTGCTCCACGATCCTATTTTTGTAGCAAATGGTATCAGAACGAAAGGTAACTTGCACAAAAAGAGGGTTCCTAGTTCGAGTGGGAGAAATGGCGGAAGATGGAAAGTTTAGGGTAGAGAAATTTAATGGAAAAAACTACCAATTATGGAAGATGTAGATGAAAGGTTATTTATATTAGAAGGATCTATTCCTACCATTGGGTGGAATAGAAAACAATATGATGACTATCAAGGGTGAAGAATGGGAGGTTCTTGAAAGAAAGGCACTAGGAACGATACGGTTGAGCCTGGCAACGTCGATGGCTTTTAATATTTCGAAAGAAAAGACAATGAAGGATAGGATGGATGCATTGGCTAAACTGTATGAAAAAACCTTAGTGTCCAATAAGGTATTTCTAATGAAGAGATTATTTAATATGAATATGTCATAAGGTGGGTCTGTTGCAAATCATTTAAATGAATTTAATATGGTTACTAATCAGCTAGGTTCTATAAAAGTGAACTTTGATGATGAGGTCAGGGCTCTTCTAATATTGTGCTCATTGCAAGAAATATGGAATGGATTGGTCATGGATATAAGTAACTTTGTCTCTGGTTCAAACACTTTAAAATTTTATGTTGTTGGTGTTATCCTTAGTGAGGAAATTCGATGGAAAAGAACAGGTGAGACATCAGGCAATGTGTTAAACATAGAGACTAGGGGAAGATAAAAGGATAGAGGAAAGGGCTCAGGGAACCGCAGGAATTCTAGGAAGGGCATACCCAAATCTAGATTAGGAAAGATATAGTGCTAGAATTTTGGGAAGTAAGGACATCTGAAGAAATAATGCAGAGCTCCAAAGAAACAAAGAGATGGACGACAGGAGAAAAATCAGGAAGTAAATGTAATAGGTGATGTGTTACAAGATGCTTTGATTATTTCTGTAGATAATATTCCTGAGTCTTGGCTAGTAGATTCAGGGGCTTCATTTCATGCCACATCCCATAGGAAACATTTTATAGATTATGTTCAAGGTGATTTTGGACAAGTTCATTTGGGTGATGATGCACCATGCAAAATTGTTGGAATGGGAAAGGTAAAAATAAAGCAATGGAATGGAAACTAATGGTTATTGAAAGAGGCAAGACATGTTCCATATCTAAGGAAAAATCTGATTTCAAAAGGGCAGTGGGAAAGTGAAGGTTGTATAGTCATATTTACAGATAAAGTGTGGAAGGTCACCAAAGGATCACTGGTGATAGCAAAAGAAGAGAAGGTAGGTACATGGTATTTATGTACTGGTAATATTGACTTTTCTATCTCCTTAGCTTCTACACGAGTGGATACATCACTGTGGCATCATAATCTTGGACACATGAGTGACAAGGGGATGCAGATACTTCACAAATGAAATTTGTTTCTAGATCTTAAACAAATTGATTTGGATTTTTATGAGCATTGTGTTTATGGAAAACATAAGAGACTCAGATTTCTCAGTGTCGGAAAAGAAAAGAAGAGTGAAAGGTTAGAGCTTGTGCATACATATGTATGGGGACCAACTCAGGTATCATCTGTTGGTGGCTCTTGTTATCATGTTACTTTTATTGATGATGCAACTAGAAAACCTTGGGTTTATTGCATTCGACAAAAATATGATGTTTTTTATACTTTTAAGGAATGGAAATATTTGGTTGAGAATGAGATAGGAAAAAG
>ML876852.1:14670-32800 GCA_009831015.1 Picea engelmannii
AGATGTGAACTGGTTGATAGTGATAGTGCTTCCATTGTGAGGGAAATGCATCACCCGAAAGAGCGTAGACACCACAACATTCATAGCATATACATAATCATTCTTGAGAATCATATTGAAATTTAATGGGCCTTGCACCACTATAACATTGACAATGACAATATTCCCACCTAATGAGATAGGCAACTAAGGAAGAATCCCCAAATTTTCACTAGGACGTCTGTCAAAATCCAACAACTCATGTGAATCAGACACAATCTCGGGAGATCTCAAGGCTTTCCAAACTGAGGAGGGTAAAATACTTGTGGAGGATACCTCATCCAAAATACATCGATAAATGTTTGTTGAATTAACTTCAACCCTTATTTGAAAAGGTGTAGAAGAAGGAAGAAGAGGATCAACAAGGTCATTCCAATCAAAGGAAACCATCCTAGGACTTGGAGGGGTTGTTCTCCATGTGAGCGGAGTGCCCCCTTGTGTTACACATAAAAAATACTCACTTTGATAGTGTCGCAAGTGTTGTCATCGCAAGGTCACAAGTGTCACATGTTGCTCATAAGTGTCGCAAGTGTCAAAGAAAGCATGCTGCCATGATGCCTATTGTTATTCATATTTTTGGTCGTCATGATGATGTATTGATGATGGTATACTCAAACTCTCCATTAGAACTTTCTCCTGAGAAAAGTTACCTTCATCTCTTTCCAGAAATCACAGTTTTGAGGAAGGTTCACAGTTTGGCAATACATTTGCCTGCGAGAATGCATGATTCTCGCAAGCTGCCTTAAGCCAGGGTGTGAGAAGTTTGCATTGTGTATAACTTCTAGGGTACGAACACTTTCTAATGAAGGGAAAAAGATGAATTCTCGAACCTTCTAGAAGGGAATCTTCTAGAAGGATGAGATGGCATTCGAATGGTTATCTAAGTACTGGCTTTCCTGATATTTTGGGATCATTCCTATCCAAGTAACAAATTCATTCTCTCTTATAAATTGAGTGGATTCTCATGGAAAATGTTAGAATAAAATTAGCAAGAGATTTATTGGAGAATTAGTGAAAGATTGTGTGAAGGATGGATGCTACAACAGCTAGAGACACCAGGAAGGTTATCAAAAGTGGTTGATCTTCTTCATGTATGAGCAAGTGTGTGTGTCAGAGCTAGAAGCCATCGAAAGGAGATTTGCAACATCAAGGCTCAGGCTGTAATTCTTTCTTTCTATCAGTTTAATACAGTAATATGTCTCTTTCCCATAAAGATAATGTCACTTTATTGCATAACTCCTTGATCATATGTATAGATTAACTATTGAATATATTGAGTTGTCTTCACTTTGATTGGTTTGTATTGTTGTGGTATGGACGGTATAAGAGCATTGGAGTGAAGCTGGAACAACAGAGACCCAAGGAAGCAATTATAAGGTATGTTTATGATTCTTGCCTCCTAGTTCATTCAATAGTCTAAATCTATGGAAAGAGTATTATTCTGTCCTGTTTTGTTCTAGATCCAGGTGGATCTAGGGAGATTGGTTTGTGTCCGCACTTACGGATTAATCCTAAAACACCTATGTCGGGCCTATAACGACATGAGGATGACACTTAAAACACCTCAAATATTTGATTTGGAAGAGGAGAAATGAGTCAACAGGCTTACAAACCTTTTTCCATCTGAAGGCACCTCAAAAACTGAGTTTTTGGAGGGGAGCACTCCCCTATACCTCTTTTGGGAGTGTTGGCGCTCCCCCTTACACTATATGGGAGAATTATAAAGATATTTGGCCCTTCTACAGGAGTTCTCCTACCCTCAGGAGCATTGGCGCTCGCCTAAGGCCTACTAGGGAGCGCTATAGCACTCTGAGTGCCCTTTTGAGGGAGTGCTACCTATTTTAGGCAACAGTTGAGTTGTATAGATGAATGGGGGAGGGATCTTTTCATTCTTATAAGGTAGTTGAGCTCGAATCCCTAGTCCATCCATGATCTTAGGGTAGATCCTCAACTGAAGGAAGCAAATCCTCAACTTCCCCAAGGATATCTCAAGTGGTTAAAGCCTTTCCAAGGCTATATAAGCAAGCTTTCTAATGGTGAAAGGGGACTGGAAAGGGAGAATCACACCAAACTTATGATCTCATAAGTGGTGCTAGAATAGAGATATTTTGGAAGCAAGAGAGCTATGATCTCATAGGGAGAAATTAGTGAATTTTTCATTATTTGTATCATGGATCTTTTGAGCAAGGGGCAGACAAGGAGGACTTGATGAAACTGTTGCAATTCATCTATGGCTGTAAGCAATGTTTTGTCCTCATTAATATAATTTGCTTGGCCTGTTTCTTTCTAATTCATGTTAAATCTCACATGAATTTGTCTCTTTAGTAGATAGACCTATTTCAAACTAATCTTGGTAGAGTAGGAAGTGGTCGTACTTTGTTTGTCTACAGGATTCATCGAGGAGCGAAAGATTGGAGCTCAACTCGGAGCGTGCAGGGACAAACACTGGTAAAAGGTACTTCTTTTCTCCTTCCTCCTCACACACTAGTCCACCTAGATCTAAAAGGAAGTTAGTGACCATGATAAGCACTTTCTGTCTTAGAGTTAAGAGTCTAGCTCTTTGAGGAGATCTACCTGTCCGTAGGGAGATTTTCCTTCAATAGAAACTGGCAACTCCGCTGGGGAGAATCACATCGAAACTTTTGGTTTTGATTTTTCCTCATAAGACCTTTTATTTCTCTTTGATTGATGTTAGACCTTGTTCACCCCTTCATATATGATTACACTTTCTGATTGACTCTTCACTCCATCACACTCAGTTTGATTGCAAAAATTCCATTGAAAATTTGGGTTTTTTTGGACTTTTTCTGAGCTTTAGGACTCTAGCACTCCCCTGCCTTGTTATCAGAGCACCAATACTCCCTTAAGCTGCTGGAAAGAGCTTTATAACACTCTATTGGCCCTTATACCAGAGCACCAGCCCCTTTTTTCCCAAAATCTCTTCAAAAATTGCAATTTTTGGAGGTCTAAACCCTGTTTTCTTACTTGCTGGGCTGCTTTGTGATTCAATGATTCTTCCTTTGACCTTTTACATGCTTCCTCCTAAGAACTAAACACCTTATTGTTTAGATTTTATGCCCTTCTTCATTCTTTTTGAGTTTTTCTGTTGAGAGCTTGAAATCGATCCGCTGCTTTTTTCCTCTCGTATCCAACTAAACGGGAACTCTGGTGAAGAACATCTGAAGTCTGTGTCTCTTCTCACTTGGTTTTTTGAAGTTCATTGTTCTTTGAGCACTTCATTTTTGTGTGAATTTTTTTGTTTTTTCATTGTTATTTTTGTTCTCTGTTTGCTTCATGCTTCGATAACAGCAGGAGGGTGTGTGTTGTGTATGCGAAATTTGATCCTACTTGTCTGAATCTCCTTGATCTGAAAAGGTAGTTGATAGGAGAATTTTTTCACATTGAATTAGTTATCATTCGCATACAAACAAAAAAGTTACATTTTAGTGCTTGATTTGCATATTAGAAGGCATTTTTCGAAAAGGTTTTAGTGTTGCACTGGATTCGATTTAGAAGCAATTGATAGAGGATTTTTCATATTAGTGTTTGAAAGTGAAAATGACTCCTTCTCTTTCCCTTAAACAGGTGTTCATTGAAAAGAAACGAATGCTTATCATCTTTCATGCATATTTTTGGGCATTGAGTCATCATTCCATTAGTTTCACTTTCATACACCCTTTGAGTAAAGAACAACTATAAAATGAACGCTAATTAAAAATTATCTAGAACATTTTTGTTTTTAGGATCTTCCACCAACAATAGACTAGGGTTAGCACTTTGGATTAGGCTATAAGCACAACTCTCCAAAGTTTCCAAAACAAACATTATCATCCTGAGCTAGGGAGAGTCAAATCCAATTATTGTATAAGTCTGCCTGGGATCCCCCTCTCACACAGGGGTTACGCACGAGGTCACACTCAAGAAAGCTACGGAGATTATCCCTCCGTGGTTTGACTGATTGTAGTAGTCAGATCGTATTATGGGGATCGCTTAAAGGTATACCAAAAATGTTGAGTGGAAGCCTTTCAAGTTTATTTTGGGCTAGATACCCTGCCCGTACGTTCGGACTGGACTGTCGACTATACTCACCCAGAGGCTGACTGCGACTTGGTAACCTTAGTGGCCATAATATTTAGGGTATTACACAAGGTGACAGTGAAGGGAAGTCTCACTGTACCTGGAACAGACATTGGTCAAACTCACTCGGGCTCCTTGGAGGGTAAATCCACAATTACTACATGGAAGCTTGCACCAAGGCGTAAGTCCATTAAGCAGGTTGTCATTGTAACTGTTCCACCATATCCCAGCCCCTTCTTGACTTGATCACGCGACATTGGATTTCATCACCAACTAGTACGGTCATTGAGAGAAGTTTTGTCTGCTTGGTTGATTCCTAGATTTCTTAGCACAAGTTGTTTCTTTTTTTAGTTGGCCCTAGATTTTCAGTGTGATCTGTTACTCTCCACAATTGAGCCCATAGATGATAAAGGTCTTCGCTTATCACGTAGGATGCAAAGGCTGCCTCCATAAGGCTATCAACCCTTACCTTCTAACCCTCCAGAAGACAACTACCATAGAAAGGTAGAAAATCCATCTAACGCCGGAAGTGCTATTGCTCCCCCATTAGATAACCCATAAGACGCTTTGGGCACGGTTGAAAATCCCACCACACCTGTGTCGGTAACTCCTCTCGAACCACTTTTGGTTCATTTAGACTCCCTTGGGAACATCATAGATGAAGAAGTCCCACGATTACTGGAGAGGATCTTTACCAAAACATATATGGGATCCACGGAACCACTCTTTGGTGATGAGTATAGGACTCCTGTTCATCCTAGCACCGTAGTAGCAACCAATCCAACACCTGCTCATTTTGTATGGAGGACTTCATCGGGACGTAATCTCTATGAACATTTTGAATCTATTCAACAACCCTTTCATCCTCATGACCCTCCTAGTGAAATAGGACCATCCGGTCAAACCATGAATCACCCAGTCGATTAGGTTATTCACTCTACTGTCATGCTAGCACAAGTCCATCCTAATGCTGGACTCATCACCTCTACTCTTCCCCAAAGCACTTCAATCTCTACCCCTATTTCTACAAGTCTTTATTCTACAACTCCGCATGTTCCACATGATCCTGCTGGGACATCTTCTCACCTAAGAATGCAGACCCTTGTTGGCCAAACACAACTGGCTGGAGGGAAACCACCATCCAACATACCTTTCCCTCCTAGAGGACTACCTTTCCATGGTGGGCTTTCCCCTCCCGGGGGACAACCCCCTTTCCATACTCCTCCTGGAAGGAAACCTCTATTTTCCAGTCACACCACGGTCGCAAATCCATCGCTGGCAGGGGGGCAACCCTAATTTGATGGAAACCCTTCATAATCCCGGGGAGTATCTTCATGAGGCACTTTTACTCAACCCCACATTGGGGGACACTTGTATAATAACCCACTAGGAGGAGTATCCAATCCTGTCCCTCCTGGAACACCATACAGACAATCTTATCTGGGTGGCATCCAAAACACCACCTGGAGTTCTCCGGGACCACAGTCTTATCCTTATTATGGGACTGATGTGTATCCACCTCTGGGATCTACTCCTTACCATTCTCAAGGCCAAAATGTTTATCCTCCTCACGAGCAAATAAATCACCCAGCCTATAATGTTCAGAACCCACTGGGTTACGCCCATGTTTCTCATGCACCGTCGAATCCTTCTTACCCTGGCCAGTAAAAACTATACGTAGGAGGACCTACTGGTTGCAACTATCTACCTAACCCAGTCTATGGTCCTACTGGTGTTCCTATGCCACACCAATATCATTCGCACATTAACCGACAGCTACCTTTCCTTGTGACTCTGGATCTCCCAGATTTGTCTCGGTTAACTAATGATCCTATTTCTCATTCACCGGTTTGGCCAGTCATTCTGGCTAAGCTTCCTTCTAATATTCCAAAATTTGACGGAAACCCTAGCAAAGATCCAAACAACCATGTGATGACTTTCCATTTGTGGTGTTCATCAAACTCCCTCATGGATGATTCTATACGTTTGCGTCTTTTCCAGCAAACGCTTACCGGTTCAGCAACAAAGTGGTATATTGAAATACCATGTTCTTCTTTTCACGATTTCAATTCCCTTGCCATGTCTTTCCTCATGCACTTCCAACTACCCATTCGATACGAGACGGGTACCGAACTATTGACCTCCCTTCGTCAGAAAACCTTCGTACATATCTCTGATCATATCCATGAATGGAGATGATGACGAAGGTTAATCAAAGTGGTCATTCCTGACCAATTATTAGTGGAATGGTTCACTAAATCCATGTTACCCCAGATCGCTCATGATGTTTCCATGGGTGGCGTAGTCACGGAGGAACAAGCCATTTCTTGGGCTTAGTACTTAGACTTGGTTTATTCTCAGTCTGGTACTTTGTATGATTTGATTTCGAAAGTTGCTCGAGCTAATACCGATCCTTATAAGCCATCATCCTCATCTCATGCAGATGGTGTTATCGGTTCCATCAAAAATCAATCTCTTTCCAAATCACCTACACCCTCCTCTGCCTCCCCCTAAACTCAGATCTCTGAGGTGAATGCAGTTCAATTTTCCCCTTCAAAAAAATCTGGAGGAAAGAAGAAGACAAAGAATAAATCAAAAAATAATAATGAACAACCCAAAAATCAAACACCTGCTACCGAAAAGCAACCACAATGGAAATTGAAATTCCCGTATATCATTTGTGGTGACGATCACTACACTCGATATTGTCCACTTCGAAATGAAGTGGACAAAATGTTCCAAGGGAAGTCACAACCCACTATGCTTATTCAACCTTTTATGTAGTAGCAATCCATGGTTTCTCAAACCCCCTCTCCTGGGGGCAGTTCTAGCGACCCTAATGATGAGGCCTCATCGAGTGCACATATTTATATGTTTAACAGGATCAATTTGACCACTCGCTCTAAGACCTATGACACACCAGGTAACCCTGACAAGGGAAAAGACACTAACGGTGGTGGAACTTTACCGGATCCATCGTCATCGTTCGTTAGTCTTCCATCGGTTAATCCTCCATCTGGACCATATCAGATTGAGAAACCCATGTTTGACTCTATCTTACGCCCTCCTAAGAGCACTATCCGCAAAGCTACCTTTAATCCTAGTTCACGTGCTGCCCAAAACTACAACATTGTTGAATATTTGGCTCAAGCACTGTGTGCTATGTCTGTGTTAGAAGTTCTACAGCACTTCCCCAGTCAACGTAAAATGCTCTTGACCGCTCTTGGTGCTGTTGATCCTGAGTCATCCAATCAGATCATTTTTAACCTGGATAATTATGCATCTCGACTCTCCCACCAACTTGCTTTCCAAGTTGATATTGTTGTTCACAATCAACAAATCCATCGAACTATTCTGGATGAGGGAGCCTCAACTTGTGTGATGTCTTTAGCATGTTGGAAAGGTTTAAAATCACTAGCACTCAACAAATCCCCAATGATGTTACGCATCTTCGATGGGTGAGGTTTTCATCCCCATGGGATTTTACAGTCCCTGCCCATCCAATTGGGTGGCAAAACTGTTATTGTTGATGTTGAGGTGGTCTATGCTCCCCTCGATTACAACTTGTTACTTGGAAGAAGTTGGTTTTATGCTATGACTTTCGTTGCCTCATCGGTCTTTCGATGTGTACAATTTCCTCACCAAGGAAAAATTGTCACTGTTGATCAGTTGGATTTCTGCATGACCGATGCTCGCGCTCCTGCTACCAACAATATTCCTTTTTTGGGAGACCACAAGATCACGTATGAAAGCATTGGTGTTGTCTTACTGAAAGATTCTAGCCTCATGGGTACCTTCCCTACACCACTTCCACCGACTACACATCATATTGCCAGCGTTGATATGATTTCAACTGCGGCTTATCAATCTTTGGAATCCTCTGACCCTTGGATTATACCTTGTCCTTTGGAATTGGATACACTAAGTGACACCGTGCCACTTAGTCCAGCCGAAACGTCATAGGTTTCTACTCAATCCGCTTCTCCCTCATCAGATGCCCAACATCTATTGACACTTGACAGTTTCTCGATGCAATCATGATTGCGTTCCTTGTCATCTGCAATCGACTACATTTCCCCACCTTTTCCTTCGGATGAATCTCTTTCGGAAATGTTTCACATTGAAAAGTTACCTCGGGATAATTACTGTCACCAATCCTCTTTTCTTCCCCCTCATGAAGAAATTCAGGTAGATATACCGTCTATCTCCCCTCCTAGTGTTGATTTTTCATCATCTCCCATGCTTTCAACTTCTGACGATTTGGATCTAGTAGTGGACATGGTGATTTCTTCGGTAAGATTATTGGAGCCCGATCTCCTTACTCCTATCGCGGCCCTTGACCTGTGTCCCTTCTCAAGTGATTATCTTCCATCCAGTGAAGATCTCCTGGAGGCCATGACCATGTTTTATCCATTGACATGGTACCCTTCCATATCATTATCCTCTTGGAAGCCATGATCCAGACAAAACCACGAGCATAGTTTCTTTTCTCTATGGCAAGCTCGTTAAAAAATGAAATAGAGGTCCTGAGCATAGTTCTTTTCCTGTGTCCAGCTTGTTAAAAAATGAAACAGTCACCTCTCTTGAACCTTCTTTTCATCCACCCTTATCCTTCGGTGAATGAATCGAAGCTTGGAGGGCATGTCTCCAGCCTTTGATGATCTTTCTGGAGTTAAGCCACTAGCTTTCATGCTGGGGGCATACCGAGCTTAGTCTTTGTTCTTTCTTGTGCTCGTAAATACATGAGAATGCATCTGGGTAGATTTTTATCTCTTTTTCGGACCTGTATGGATACATGAAAAAGGAACCCCCTTGAGTCTCCTTTAAGCTCTTTTCAAACTCTCTAAACATGAAAAGATTGTCAATTGATCTTGCTTCCTTTCCCACTCGTTAAAAAGTTTGAAAGGGCATCTTTTGAGTGATAATTTATCTCTTTTTCGGCCTCGCAAGACTAACATTATGAAAAAGGACAACACTGGAGTCATCTTTAAGTCCTTTTCAGACTCTCTAAACATGAAAAGATTACCGAGAGACCTTGTTCTTTTCACGCTCGTTAAAGTATTTGAAGAAAACATCTGTTGAGCGATAGTTTATCTCTTTTTCGGTCTCATCAGACTACTTTATGAAAAAGGAACTGAGAGAATTCTCTTTTAAGTGTTTTTCCAGACTTTATAATCATGAAAAACCTTTGAGTTTTCTGTCTTTGGACTCGCTAAACAAAACATCGATAGGCCCATATGGGATCGAACCCTTACTTCTTCCAGTTCGTTAAACAAAGGAAGAGGAACTTACCAAAGGTGAGTTTTATTGAGCATGTGTTATCCTCCTCGAGCTCATTAAATCAAAAAGAGGTACTCATCTATCTAGATGGGGGAATATTGAAGGAAGCAAGTCGAGCAGTTTTTTGAGAACATTACCAAGTAACTCCTAGAGTCGCCCTTGAACACGACACTTTGTTTTTTGCATGCATTATAATCCGCTGAAACTTTGCACTGAGCCAATCCTTTGAGTTTCTTACACTCCACTGGGTCACCTGACATAAGCCACATCATCCACCACATCATCAAGTTTTGGTCCATGTCATGTTTCTGCTGTTGTGCCTTTGTGTTCAAGGGAAGTATTCGCTTCTAGAGTCAGCCATCACAAATATCTTGTCTCAATACCCATGTCAGTCCATGCTCATTTGATCTACCAATTACATATCTATGTCCATTTCATGTCGATGATGGGGGATACATTAAGGCCCTCCTTTGATGAGCCTATTCCTGTCGACTTCAACACATTATCCATGAACTAGACTTAGAAACCAGTTAATAATTTGGGACCTGCATGCCTCAATGGCAGGCTTCCTCACGTTTGACAGTGGGTTTACATCATTGACCTCTGATCGGATGATTCAACATATGTTCAACTCCAGCTCAGCCATTCACATTCGTTGGAATGTACTAGGGTACCTTGGGAATCATTGACATTAATGGTGATCTCCCTCGCGCTTGTTAACTGTTTACATCATTGACCGGTAATCAAGTGGTTTCTACCATGTTCAACATCAGGACATCTATTCACATGGTTAGAATCGTACTACATCGGGATCTGTAAGAAGACCCTAGGTTGAGTGATCACTTTGATATGTACTTTGCCCAAGTTGCGAAGGAGTTTCTCTTGAACAATGACACATATACTATTACATACATCCACTTTGTACTGGTCGTGGCTATGTCTTGTCATCTCGTAGATCCACTGTGTATTCTTTGTGGCTACGATTAGTTCAGGTCATGGGAGTATAGATCCACAGTGTATTTTCAGTGGCTATACCTTTTATCAATACAATTATGGATCCGCAGTGTATTTTATGGCAGCCATATCTTGCAAGTCTTGATCACTCAAGCATAGGTATGCCTGCCCTGGGTTTGAAACATGTCATAATGTTTGTTGGATGTTTGTGTGTAGCTTTTGTCAGGTTCTCTGTGTCTATACCCTTTCTTGAAAGTCTACAAAGCATTTCAGTTATTAGTTCTCGTCTTCTAACTTCATACTTTGGGGGGCAATCTGTTACACATCAAAAATACTCACTTTGATAGTGTCGCAAGTGTCGTCATCGCAAGGTCGCAAGTGTCGCATGTTGTTCACAAGTGTCGCAAGTGTCAAAGAAATCATGCTGCCATGATGCCTATGTCGTGCCTATAACGACATGAGGAGGACACTTAAAACACCTCAAATATTTGATTTGGAAGAGGAGAAATGAGTCAGCAGGCTTACAAACCTTTTGCCATCTGAAAGCACCTCAAAAACTGAGTTTTTGGAGGGGAGCGCTCCCCTATACCTCTTCTGGGAGTGCTGGCGCTCCCCTTTACATTATCTGGGAGCGTTATAAAGCTCTTTGGCCCTTCTACAGGAGCACTCCTACCCTCAGGAGCGTTGGCGCTCCCCTAAGGCCTACTAGGGAGTGCTATAGTGCTCTGAGTGCCCTTTTGAGGGAGTGCTACCTATTTTAGGTAATAATTGAGTTGTTGAGATGAATGGGGGAAGGATCTTTTTATTCTTAGAAGGAAATTGAGCTCAAATCCCTAGTCCATCCATGATCTTAGGGAAGATCCTCAACTGAAGGAGGCAAATCCTCAACTTCCCCAAGGATATCTCAAGTGGTTAAAGCCTTTCCAAGGCTATATAAGCAAGATTTCTAATGGTGAAAGGGAACTGGAAAGGGAGAATCACACCAAACTTATGATCTCATAAGTGGTGCTGGAACAGAGATATTTTGGAAGAAAGAGACCTATGATCTCATAGGGAGCAATTAGTGAAGTTGTCATCATTTGTATCATGGATCTTTTGAGCAAGGGGCAGACAAGGAGGACTTGACAAAACCATTGCAATTCATCTATGGCTGTAAGCAATGTTTTGTCCTCATTAATATAATTTGCTTGTCCTATTTCTTTCTAATTCGTGTTCAATCTCACATGAATTTGTCTCTTTAGTAGATAGACCTATTTTGGACTAATCTTGGTAGAGTAGGAAGTGGTCTTACTTTGTTTGTCTACAGGATTCATCAAGGAGTGAAAGATTGGAGCTCAACTTGGAGCATGCAAGGACAAACGCTGGTAAAAGGTACTTATTTTATCCTTCCTCCTCACACACTAGTCCACCTAGATCTAAAATGAAGTCAGTGACCATGATAAGCACTTTCTGTCTTAGAGTTAAGAGTCTATCTCTTTGAGGAGATCTACCTGTCCACAAGGAGATTTTCCTTCAACACCTTGTTTTGAGAGTACTGAACTGAAAATGCTAAAAAAAGATTGCATCAGCATGACCACTTTGTATACTTGACACTCTCCAAGAGAAGAGTGGGATTAGCCGAAGAATGCATCAGCGTGACCACTTTCTTAACCACTACATGAATAGGTTGCGAGACAACATGGTCTACAGGCACATCTCCCACAAAAAGAGGAGTGGGATCAGGCAAAGATACCATCGACACGACCACTTCATCAACCAAAGGCTGACTATACTGTGAGGAAACCTCAGAAGACTCAGAATTAGAAGAGCTTGTAGATAGGGACCACAATCTTCGTACCTCTGGAAGGCCAGGGAATAAATGAGTAAGGTGATATCCCTTGCATAGCTTACAAGGTAACTTAGGCTTACATCCTATCCATCTAGGTTTCTCAATAGAATAAATTCCCCCAGCATGACTAGCAGTGGTTGGTTGCACATCTCCAACATGACTTGCAGAGGTTGGTTATTGGTCGATAACATGACTCGTAGAGGCTATAGACCTATTTCCAGTATGACTAGCAGTGACTGGAATTTTTCCCCCAACATGACTTGCAGAGATTGGGTGATTTCCCCAAGCATGACTTGCAGAGGCTGGGTGTTGGTCTTCAACATGACTTGTAAAGGTTGAGGAACTATATGCAACATGACTTACAGAGGTTGGTGATTTCTTCTTCCTATTCTTCCTCTTTCTATTTCATTTAGACCTTCGGTTACTAGTAACTATACTTTCACCAGAGATATGAGAAGGAGGAGGAGAAGACTTTGTTGACAAAGGAACATCAACATGATTCCCATGACATAAAGTTCTTAACTAAGAAGCGTCAAGAGCATTTGGGACATTTGGAATGGTACTTCTTTTATTGATAATACAATGACCACTTACAACCAAAGCCAGCTACTACTCCACGAACCTAGTCTGGGATTCTCTTCACCAAGCTCCAATTGCACCTCTGTATGGATTCTCCTCTCAACCTTATTCTTGATAAATGAAATGGGTTTCTGATGGAGGAAGAAGGACAAATTGGGGAATTCTGAGGCAATTCTCACAAAAGGGCTACAATTACTTGGGGCAAGGAGGGGATGTGAAACAGGAAGAGTTTCATTGTTATTATGTCTAGATGTGGAATGAGACCCCAACACCTCCTATTATATGGGAAAATGATGGTTATTCAGTTGGGTGACGGGATATAGGTGGTGGATTAGTTGGGAAACTACCCAATATCTCATAATCTCAACGAATTCCTTGCAACTTTTGCAAGTATACGCGGGTTGTAGTGGTGCAACATGTGTACATACGCGAGCTGTAGTGGTGAAACAAATGTATGTATGTGGGCAGTATTGGTGCAGGGTGCATGCATATTCAAAAAATGGGGTTTTTAGAAGAGCAATTGAGTGATGACTTGGCAAAAAATGCAAGTAAGAGGGCCAAAGGCCAGGTATGGATGTGTAGAGAAATTTAGGGCTATAAAAATTTGAAATACGTTGACCATGATATCACTGACGAAAATAAGTTCCTAGTTCTTGTGCCCAATAAGTTTCTGATGAAATCCATCCATTCTAAAACCCACATGATCCTCATAGAACTACACGTGTGAGCTAGGGGGTTGGAGAAAGTAGGTCTTCTAAACCTATTTGACATACCACATTTTGGATGAAGCCAGGAGATCAACGCATGGGTGAAAATGCTTCTAAGTTGTGTGCATAGAGGATACTCGTGGCTTGATAGGAAAATATCCATTGACTCTATTTTGATAGTGCACATTACAGGTCTTCCATCGCAGGGACAAGACCCTACATCCTTGTTTTTTTTATAAGAAGAATGAGAAAGATCTTATTGAGAGAATGAAAGAAAAATTTCATACATTCCATTGAAAACGTAGTCTGGATGTCACTAGAGTATGTGACCCAATGGTAAGGTTTGTGATGCAAGCCTTACCCTGTAAAATATTGAGGAAATGCAGAAAAGATCAAGTCCTAGCAACGATTATAGTAGTTATAGAATGATGTGTATAAGTTGTCCAGATGAACTAGGAAACATTTTTTTTGAACCAATTCTTTATTGACTTCAAGGAAGCACAGGACAAGGGGGGGGAATTCCACTACTCTTAGTTATTTATCCTAATTGTGCTATCATCTTGGAGAGAGCTGAATGAAAACCAATTTTTTGGCCTCAAAGAGAATCATTGCTTAACTTCGTACTATCAGAATCTTTGGTACACTACACATAAGGCGTGCCAGATGGACACTAATGTAACATTATATATCTACAAGGAAACTATCAGAGACAACATAGAGAGGATACCACACATACTACCTCAAGTGGTCAAGGCATACAAGGAAGTGGCACGTTTTAAGGAAGGTTGTTGGCCCTTAACCATGTTTTGGAGAACTTGGGTTATGTTTGACCAATTTTGGGACTTCAACAGGCTGGTCGAAGGCAGAGTCCAAGGTGAAGCGGAGATCGTGGGATCTCGCCCCCTTTTCAGGGATTTTTGGGTTTAGGGTTTATTTAACGGGCATGTGATGTCGGCCCATGGGTTTTTACCCATGTTTAGGACTTTTTGTAAAGTATAAATAGAAAGCCAGGCAATGTAAGAAGAGAGACAATAAGTGTTGTGCTAAGTGCAAGAAATGTAAGTAGTTGGATCTATGTGATTAAGTTAGCTCTGTGCATATTGTGTAGTGAGAACTTGCAGAACTGAGTGCAAGTAATTGTAAGAAAGGTTCTGTGTTGTACCTAACTCGAGGAAGGAGGATCTGGCGAGGTGCACGTAGATATCCTGTCCTATGTGGAGTAGGTTTTGATGCTCTGTTCATGTAAGGAGATTGACAAAATATAATAAAGAAGAAGAAGAGTTGGTGGACGTAGCCCCACGCTCAGGGTGAACCACGTATATCCTATGTTATGGTTGTTGTGTGTGATTGATGTGATTTATGCTTAGTGCTTAGCCTTTATGTATGTTATATGCATCCAATATAGTATCTTAGTGCTTAGTAATGTGAAGCAATGCCAGCTCTGATCTTCTTATATGTGCTAAGTTCTTGAATGTGTTAGATATCATTGAATACTGCGTTGCTTTGAAATTAGGGTTTACACATGCAATGTGAATAAGAGTTAGATACTAATGATATTAACTGCCAGCTCTCTGTTAAGTGTGGTAATCATAGATCTATGTCCCAGCTAGGTTGCAATGAGTCCTACAACCCCCCTACCTCTACCTCGGGTGAGACTTCATCTGCTTCCCATGTGTTGCCGAAAGGGCTGATAGTTAGGGTTTTAGTGGTGCATTGTTGAAGCGTTGAACCCATAGTCTACCCCTGTGCCAACAAATGGTTCCGTTGCTGGGACTTGAAACTGTGATTGTTGGGAACTGAAGAAAAGATAAATCTTTGTGCGTAGATCTATTTCCCTAGTGCGCAACACTCTACTTGATTTGTGAAACTTTGTGCTAAGAAAATAAGTCTGATCTGAAGAAAAGAGGTAAGATCTTAAATCTTTGTGCTCTAATAAAGGTAAGATAAGTGGAAAATTTTTGTTTCAAAAGAATGGATCTAGGTATGTTTAATAGATTTGGTCCTAGTCTAGATACTAGGGCACAGTTAGGAGAAAGAAGGTATGATATAAATAGATATGTTATTCCTATGCATAGAAATAATTTTTGGACTAACAAGTGGATCCAGGATACTAGAAAGAATTTTTTACGGGTTCATCATTGTGATCCCAGTGCGCAGTACAAGAAAGGTTGGGGATCGTTTAAGAGAAAAATGGGATTAAATCTTTGCTATAGTTGCAGGAGACCGGGACATCTTGCTAAGGAATTCCTTGGTAGAGGCCCTAGTTGTCTATGTTGTAAAGCTATGGACCATGAAGTACTGGATTTCCCTAGAATGATTGCTAAAGTTGAAAAGATGAAATTATGACAAGAAAACCCTGAGGAAGGCCAAGAGACTAACAATATGAAAGAATTAGAGGCTATATTATTATAGATGAAAGAAACACTGAATGATCATAGAGACACCAGTTTATCATAGATCTTAAAAGAGAGAGAGTGCATAGAAACAAGAATAGGAGATTTCAACATAGACTGTGTATTGGATGTAGAAACACAAGTGAATATCATGACAAAAAGAACTTGGGAAATTTTGGGAAAGCTAGCTATGGTTCCTTCACTGGGAGGAATAAGATTGTTTAAAGGAAAATTGATATCCCTATGTGGAAGACTTACCCAGATACCTATGAGTGCTCATGGATCTTTGATAGAGGAAGAATTTGAGGTCATTAAGTTTTTTGAGAACAACAACCCCTTTGCTCTTTTTCTAGGAAAGACATGGATTGAGAAAGATTAGATCTGAAGAAAAGAAAAAGAAGAAGTTGTAGAACAAAAAAATAAAGAACTAAGGGATTTCATGGCCAGGAGAATAGCGCGCTTAATAGAAGAGCAGAAGGACAATTCAAAGCAGCTTAGGGCCAAAAACTTTGTTGTCGAAGTTGAAAGAATGCAGGAAGACTTGAAACACCTGTCCATGTAAGAGAGCAGAGTATCTACTCCAGAAGAATTATTACCTTCGAACCCTATGAAATAATATCATTAGCATGAAGTTATTGTGTTAAGTACAGAAAATAATCAAAATGGAAAGAGGAACCCAGTAACTCAGATCACAGGGAAGAAGGCTAGAAATCTCATTAAGAAGAAAGCTAAGCTAGAAAAATTACAAGAGGTACGAGAAAGGACTTCACAAAAGGAAGGTATACAGAACTTGAACCTCGTAGGCATATCAAAAAAACACAGATTGGCAGTTCACCATGGCAGAGTGATATAACCGTTGGAGGCATCCCGACCGATTAGACCGACGCTCGAGAACATCTAGAAACGTAGTTATTGCTGAAATGTTCGCCATTGGACTGTTGGGACCACGCCATAATGGATAGAATTGCATTGATTGAGGCATTTCTACCCGTTGGATGGATCCATTAGGATGTTATCTATTTATCCCATTGATGTTGCACTGAGAACACTTTTTCGAATTGTATCCGAGCCCACATAGAATTCATTATTATCGCGTTGTTCCTATTGAGATCGTGCCACATGTTCTATTACCTTCAGTATTCAATGACTGACCTGAGATACCTGATCTCGAGCATGCATGTCAAATGATATTAACATAGTAAAAAAATCTGTTGAAGAGATCCTCATAGACCTCATGGTTGATAAGGTCATGTCCTGAGGAGTTCAAGCCTCGTCGACGAGAGGAGTGCAAGCATCCTCGTCGACTGCTCGTGGATCTAGACCATCCTGAGTTGTGACAGAGAAACAAATCAAGCATTGTGATGACTTAATAAATGCGAAGCTCATCCCATCAATCCTACCCGACTACATCCCACCTCTTTCTGGCATGGTGAGTCATGACAGCATCCCAAGGGACTTCAACTACACATTGATTACTGCGTACCTCCTGAAGCAGATACGTGTAGGCAAACCACAGCTGAATAAGGTTCTGACATTGAATATCAGCGACTATAACTTAGGCGATCGCAAAAAATACAGAATGCTCACACCTCATAATTATTTGACCAAGACAAAGGGGAAGAAGTCGAAGATAATCCCCCAGCCATGGACCATGGACATCGCGAGATCCATGATCCTCAATGTGATGAATTTACCACACTTTGGAAGGTATCAGGAGGTTAACGTGTGTGTTAAGCTCCTACTTTCATGCTTCCATGGAAGTTCTCTATGGCTAGACAGATGCATCACCATAGATCTAGCGTTGATCCATAGGATCACTAGATTAAGCATGCAAGGACCAAACCCACAAGACTTTTACCCAGGGAAGGATGGAGATCGTGCCCTGGCACAGAAAAAAAAAGACACCTATGGTGATGTGGAAAAGGGGAAGCGGGGCTACAAGGTAGCCTCCATCCAGAATGGCACAGTATGTGTAACTTTCCAGTTGATTTCTAGTAAGCTAGTTAGGAAAAACAAACCCATGCAAGTCATGGGGTTTGTTGTTGACCTCGCAGGAAAATGCGTGGAAGGGATACAAATGAACTGGGTGAGATACCACGTCAACTAGTTAGAAAAATATTTTCACGAAGCTCAGGATCAGGGCTATGAGTTCCACTTCAGTTGGTTGTTGATCCTCATCACCTTCATTAATTGGGAGATGCCGGAAGGAGCGACCTTCCCTGAAATTGAGCCATCCGAACCACTAGCTGCGAAGTACACTACGCTCTAGTATT
>ML876853.1:6431-18130 GCA_009831015.1 Picea engelmannii
AAGCTTTTAAAATGAAAATTTTAATATTAAAAAGGAGTTTTAATATTAAAAGTGAGGTTGGATTAAAAAAGGAAGTTAGGTAAAAATGGATGAAAAAGTGAAAGTGGTATTCTCCCAGGGTATTTAGAAGCCCACATGGTATTTACTCATTATATTTACAAATGTCAAATAAAAATGATTTAATTAATATGATTGTGGAAATATTGATTATGTTGAAAATACAGAAATGAAGAGTTACGTGGTTATCGAAAATTAATAAAAATGCACATGACTTATGTGACAAGAGTTACGTAGTTATTGAAAATTAATAAAAATTAATAAAGAGGCATGTGACTTATGTGAAAAGTCATAATATTTTGTATTCAAAAGTTTACACATATATATACTTGAACATATATTGAAAGAAATGTGTCTCTTTGTAGGAGTCCGGCTATATTAAGAGAATTTGATGTCAAGAATCTTGGTATGAAGTAACCAAAGGAAGGAAGGGAGAGTCTTTGTGGTTCACATTAGAAGATCGAAAACAGAAGCAGAGTCCAAGATGAAGAACTATTTATTCTAAGGTGCCTGTCAATGTCTTATTGAAGATCAAGAATAGAAGAAGACAGAGCAGCAATTATGCAATCCAATACTTGATATAGAAGACCATACAAGCAAAGGTTGCAGCAGACAAGTAGAAATACACAATGACTATATGAGTCAAATTCAATGAAGCACATAAGAGAATGAATTGCATTATAAACTAAGAGTGGTTGGGTGGTGCAAGGGCGGGTTAGAGCCTACAGGGGAGTTGGTGCTTCCTTGTCAGTTGTAGCTGACTAAACAGATGGTCAAAGCCTCCTACGAGTTGGTGTTGGTGAACAGGGGGAGTTGGTGCTTCCTTGTCAGTAGTGGTTGACTAAACAGGGGGTTGAAGCCTCCTACCAGTTGTTGCTAGTGAATGAGGGTGTGGGTGCATCCTTCTAGTTGTAGCTGGTAAATGGGGTGTGGCAACATCCTTTCAGTTGTAGATGAAGAAACTTGGGGAATGTCTCTGTAGCTTCAAAATAGTTTTGTAAAATAACTTTTTATTAATGAGAAAAGAGTTGGTGGTTTTCTATCTTGGGTTCCATGATAAAATCTTGTGTTCATAAGGGTTTGTTGTTCATCATATATTGTTTAATTGAATAATTAATATGTGTGCTTAATATGGATGAAGATAAAATGAAAAAGTAGGCAATATTGATTCAACCCCCGCCCCCACCTCTCAGTATTGTTGGATATTCCATCAATTGGTATCAGAGGGAGGTTCCTTTAAGCACAATCTAACAATCTGAAAGGAAGGTCAAATTAAGCACACATGAATAGACAAAAGATTTACAATGATAATGGAACTCCAATACTTAGAAAAGAAAAATACATATTTTGGAATATAAGAATGGAAAGTCATCTGAAGGCATTGGGACATGATGTATGGAATTCAGTGATCACTGATTATTTCCCACCAAATAGAGTAAGGACTCCAACTCAAAAGAAACCCAAGAAAATTAACTCAATAGCAATGAATACAATCCTTGATGGATTACCTGATGATATCAAAGAGAAGATAGGTGAATGTAACTCTGCAAAAGAAGTCTGGGAAAAATTAAAATACCTCTACTCAGATGAGAAGTCAAATGAAGCATTTCAATCAGAACAAACTTTAGTCTACAACAATTCTAGTGATGAAGATTCTTTTGAAGAATACTCAGACATTGAAGCAGACGCCAATATGGAAGCTGAGCTTGAAAGTTCTTGGGACGAATTAAGAAAATATAAACAAAGGTGTAAACAACAAAAGGATCAACTTAAGACTGTTGAAAAATTAAAGAAAGGGACTAAAGCCCTTAATAAAGTTCTCAGTCTACAAAGATCTCGCTCGAACAAATATGGCCTTGGATATGACCACGCACACATAATTAAATGATCAAGTCCCATTATTCATAATGAGGTTGAAGATGACATGTCTAGTGATGATACCTCTAAAGAATCTGCTCATCCTCCCAAGAAGATGTATCAAATCAAAAGAGAATACTCGACCATCAATAAAGGTAAAGACTCTCCACAATCTTCCGATAGCAATAATGTTGATATTGAATTATCCCCTGCAAGTAGAGAAGAAGATTCAAATACAATAACAGAATGTTCTATTAGCATCTATCCCATGGAAGAAGAAGAAGAAAAACTACCAAAGACCAAAGAAAAGGTTGATTGGAGTCTCTCTGAATACCTCTATCACCATAATGAATCAGACTATAGCTATCTTCATGACTACACTCAAGAATTTTTTTAAAAGAGTCAAAATCATGTAAGGAAATGCTCGAGGACAGTAAAAATATAATATATGAACAGGACATTTAGTTAGAAGAGAAAGAAGAGGAGATCAAGAGACTGAAAAATGAAATCAGTCAAGCAAAAGAAGAAAAGAAGGAAGATGATGATCCAAGAAAAAACCTTGCAGATCTAAAAGAACTAAGGGAAAGCTATGTCAATCTTAAAATCCAACTTGAAGAAGCCAAAAGGAGAGAAGAGGTAGTAATGAACCAGTTGGACAAAAGGGAAGAATCTTATCATAAGATGGAAGCAAAAGTTGTGAATCTTAGAAAGAAGGTTGAGAAGTTAGACACCCAAATTAAGTTCTTGAACAACTCCATGACCTTGGATGAGATCTTGGATAGTCGGAGATCACCATATGACAAAACCAATCTTGGCCACAATAAGGAAGAAATTAGTAATCTCAAGAAACTTGATGCAAGTCCTTCATTTGTAAAAAGTGAAGACAAGTATGATGCAAGTCTTTCTTTTATAAAAAGGGAAAGCAAGTATTATGCGGGTTCTTCATGTTCAAAGAATAAAAGCAACACTACAAAACTTAGAAGATCAGATCAAGGAAGACATCGAGAAGCTACTCATACATCTCAAATCAAGTTCAGAAGAGAGACACCTTCATGGATGAATCAAAGAAGGTATGAGAGTGTCTTTAACGGTTATTGTTTTTCTTGTAATGAATATGGTCATAAAGCCTTGGATTGTAGGTATCATGGAAGAAAACAAGTCGGTAGGTTCAACACTAGTATAAGGTGTTGGAACTGCAATCATGTTGGACATATTGTTGCACATTGTTACACTATGAGATGCTATAGTTGTGGTGGATATGGCCACAAAGCCTATAACTATTGGAACTCAAGAAAACAGTCAATAAGAAATGCTTCACACAATATGACAAAGCGAGTAAATGAAATATGGAAGAAAAAAGAAACTACAATAATAAATTATCAGATTACAAAGTTGAAGAAACCAGGACACTCACAGATGTGGAAAGAAAAGACTGAACAAGTGAACAAGAGTTCGGAGGATGAAACTTCTAATAAGGAATATTATCAAAACAAGGATAAAGAAGCTTTCGGTGCACATAATAATGACGTTGAGGATGAATCTCCAATGGTAGAACATCAAGAAGAATTGAGTGATGATTATCTCAAAAATCTTCCAATCCTATTTTAATGGTACTTTTGAGGAATAAGAGTGATACCTAATGCACACCTGAAGAAGCAATTTTGAGTGATGATTAAAGTCTATATGAACAAGTCTCTATATAATAAAAGATAGCATTAGGCCCCATATACTTCATTCACCAGGGTTACAATTATAGCACTATTGAATCATCTCATGGAAGCTTATATTATGTCAATAATGGTTAGTTCAAATTTGGATCCAATTTGAAGAGATGGAAGTCAAGCATGGCAAATGAGAATCCTTTTAAGTCTTATGATGATGATATTACACTCATTGATAAATTGATCACCACACTGGAAAATGTAGCTACAATATGCTTTTACTAACAACCATGATGATGAGAGGAATTGCCTTGACAATGATAAAGTGACTTGGAGGAAAGGGAGATTCACCAGCGTTCAAATGTCTTAAATAATAACCACACCTTAAATCTTGAAGTCAACCCTAGTCCAAACAAAAACATTGGTGCTTTGATGAGTATTATAAAATCGTTTCCTTCAGTTTCGGAAATGAGATTATGTGCAGATGAATCTGAGTTGAAGGAAATACTGGCAAAATCGTGGTTGTCTATGACCAAGGGGAAATCGATGCAGAAATTGGGAGACGAATATAACTCAAAGCTAGGGAATGGAAAGAAGGGAAAACTATGAAAGTAGGAGCTAGAACGAATCTCCTCAGTTCAACATTCAAAGCCAGCCTGTGCAGGACATTGATGCATGAGTCGTCTCTAATCAACTTGTAGTAGAGGACCATGTTGAAGATGAGAATAGGAGTCGTTTGCCTCCACACTCCATGCCAATACAAATGAACATCAATGAGGAGTTCAGAGCTTGAATATACGATTATTTAAGAGCTATGCAAGAGAAGGAAAAAATGTTAGAGGTCACATATCAACTTTCCAAGAATCTACTTGATAGATATTGTTCTGTTGCAGAGATTAATTAGTGAAGAGAATTGGCAAATATTTGTTGTCGCAGCATTGTTTGTGGCTTCCAAGTATGAGGAAGTTTGGCCTTGAAAGGTACATCAATTTGAAGGGCATAGATTCTTACTTTCAGAAGCAATTCGAATGAAACAAGTAATGTTGAGGGCACTGGATTACAAAATTACAATTCCAACACCCGTCGATTACGTTAGACGGTTTATCAAAGTGGTTGACTCTGGTGAAGAGGAGAAAAACCTTGCATTTTTCCTTGCCAATTTGAGTTGGAGTGAAATGGAGATGAGATATTCCCTAGCATTTATCGCTACAGCTGCAGTTTATGCTGCTCAATGCAGAATAAGGGGTGCTCCCGAGTGGACTATTAAACTTGAGCGTTTCACAGGCTACATTGAAGGAGAATTAAAGCATTGTGCTCTACTGATGTTGCAACTTCAATTTCAAAGAAACGTTGTATAAGACAGGTGTTTGTTCGACAAAATGTTTTCCTTACTCCATTACTAGGCTTCCTGTTAAAGAACAAAGTGCTTCTTCCCATTGAAAAAGGCTTGAAAATAATTTCGAAGAATAGGGAAAGAAGCGAAGATGAGCAGTGTTGTTGTTATGGACCTCGAGCAAGCATGGTATGTTATTCATGGGGATCTCGTTAGATTCATCCTGTGCTCCAACAGAATGTCCTTAGTATTTCTATCTAAGTATGATGACAAACTTCTAAAACTTGATCATTCACATTCACGGTTTTATCAGTTCAGGGTGGTGCAGGATTCTCCTAAGAGAGAGGCTATGTATACCTCTAGAAACAATCATGAAGTTTCCAGATTTGGATTTCATGGAAGTCGAAGAGAAAATTGGTATTCGATTATGAGAAATGCCTATCGATGCTTTAGCAACACGAAATTAACGTCGTTTGGATTGGAACATGAGCACAAATTAAAAATCCCTGTTAAAATCCGATTAGGATTGAAAGACTGTAAAATACTGTAAAATCATTTGGATGGGCTTCAATATATTAATACATTAAAATATGAAGTGAGATGGTAAGAGTCACATATATAGCCTATGTTTCTTCGGCTGGAGGCTCTATAAATAAAGGCCAGTGGCTCTATAAATAACCTAATTTTGGTTGATATCACCATAATCATGATGAAGAAAGCAAAGGCCGAATGTGATTTGCTTGAAGAGTTGCGGTCCAGACACTCTGATAGCAAGAGTTGGAGTTGTTCTAAGAGCCTGGAAGAGGATAACACCTACTGTGAACATCATTGTGATAACTTGTGAGAAAATTACAAGAGAAATATGACTAGAAAAGACGTATCTCAGCTGAAAATAGTGATTGGTATCACCAAACAATGTTTGAGCAATAATTACAAGATAAAGGAGCCCGAAATAGCTAAAACCACAGTTTTACCTGACAATCTATTCGGTTTGGAGAACCTGGAAGATGTTCAAATGATGGAGGCATGGAGAGAGCATCTTACTCCCATAGAGAGACGTGATCGATTTTTTAGATTTGATCCATCAACGCTTCAGTTTATGAAATCTGAGGAAATCCCTCTTACACCATAAGTCACCGTTGTTGGTTTGGAAATCCAGGTAGTCGATAATCACAGTTGCGAGAAGCTTTCAGTGATAGCCAGGCCCTGACCCGATTGAATAGATATTCCCCTAGCTTTGGAAGTGATGTATACAATGAATTTAAATATCTTTATATATTGACAACTTCAGGGACAAGAGGAGGGTCGAGTGGCTCACCTGTCATTGATTTTCATGGGCAAGCAGTTGGACTAAATGTTGCTAGCATATTAGATAGTTGTGCTACATTTTTTCTTCCATTTGATAGAGTGGTAAGGGCACTGAAAATTTTATAGAAGTGCAAGGACGAGTGCAAAAACATTGCATTTCATATTCCTCGAAGCACACTTCAGATGACCCTTGTTCACAAAGGATTTGATGAGGCACGTCGATTAGGGTTTCGACGTGAGACTGAACAACTTGTGAGAGAGGATTTTCCTATAGAGACGAGAATTCTTGTAATAGATTCGGCGGTGCCCGGAGGTCTTGCTAACGAGATGAAGAAAGGCAGATAATTTTGGATCGTAAAGGGAAGTACAGTGAACAAGAAGTAAACTCGGTCATTAAGCATATATATGTGATTGACTACAACCACTTTTTATATTTAAAGATAAAATGCCAGCACAAATGCTTGATTGTAACAAATGGAATAGGACCGATGTAGGTCACATATTCATTGGTATATCATACTCATATCAAGCCGAGGAAACATCTTAGCGCAAGTTTCATCGCTGTGGTTTTCATCCCTGATCTGGACAAATTCATTTTTGTTATAGTTTCATCTTTTATCTGTTTTCACAAACTCAGTACTCCGCACAAAGGAGAGCAATGGCAAGAGGAGAAGACATTGATAATGCAGGCAAAGATGAGAAACCTAAGTCTCCTTCAATTACCATTTGGGAATTATCCACCCGAAGATCACCAGCTTGGAGCCCGTCAGACCCCTACCTTTTGGTGAAATCGACAATAACCATTGGAAAAATATTTTTAATATATATATATATATATATATACATGATTTAGCCTAGCCCATTGAAAATCATTGAGTTGCTTCTAGTGATAAACACAAATCAGTACACTCCCCAAGGTGGCAACGAGAACCTTGTCTAATATGGAGATGGAAGTCCGGATTCACGTTCCAAGTAATTGTGGAGGATATGTATTGTGCGAGTTGTAATGGTATTAGAACACATACGCCATACACGTCATCTTTGATAATACGAAAAGAAATGAGTAGCTACAGGAAGGATTGAAACCCAATGCATGAATGAATCAAACAAGTTGAAGATTGACTGCATGTACTAGTAACTATTGCATGTGTAAATGATCATTGTGTCTTCCATCATAAAGGCACGAGACCATTGCAAAAACATTGAAGACTGAATGTTGTAAAACGAGGCCAAACATCGCGGGATTAAAATGGAGTGAATCACTGAGATATCAGAAGAAACAATATCCTCATGAGGAGAATCCATGACAGGGAGAGCAGCCTTAAAGAGATATATGAAAATCAAAGGAAGATGTAAACTCAATTACAAAAGTGACAGTTGAAATATAGCATTCAAATATGGGGAGCAACTCCATGAAGAAGCATAAGTAGAGAGGGAGCTATCCAATTTATCAAGCTATGTCATAGGGGGAGCTTAAATCAAGGATGTAGAAAATATCTTGTCATTAATGTCAAAGGGGGAGAGAAATTCAAAGAAGCACATTGACAAGTAGAGTTATGATACATGTGTTACCATCAATGACAAAGGGGGAGATTGTTGAAATATTGTCATTGATGTCAAAGTGATGGTCAAGCATGATTGAGATGGTGTCATTGATGTCAAAGTGATGATCAAGCATGATTGAGATGTTGTCATTGATACCATTGAGACATTGTCTTTGATGCCATCATTGCATGAGGAGCATGTTTGACTAATGGTGAAAGTGAAAGGAAATAGTTTTGATATTATCTTACAATGTTGAAAAAGTTTTATATAAAGAAAAAGATTCATAAGCATTAAAAGAAAATAATGAAGTCCTATTTGAAAAGAAAAAAATTAAAAGAAGATTTAAAAAAAAGTATAAAAGAAAATTAAAGAAGTTCAAAAGAAAATTAAAGAGGATTTAAAAAAGAAAGTATAAAAGGAAATTTAAAAAGATAAAAGAAGAAAGTATAAAAGAAAATTAAAGAAGGTTAAAAGAAAATTAAAGAAGATTTAAGTTTTTAAAATGAAAAGTTTAATATTAAAAAGGAGTTTTAATATTAAAAGTGAGGTTGGATTAAAAAAAGAAGTTAGGTAAAAATGGATGAAAAAGTGAAAGTGGTATTCTCCCATGGTATTTAGAAGCCCATAGTATTTACTCATTATATTTGCAAATGTCAACTAAAAATGATTTAATTAATATGGTTGTGGAAATATTAATTATGTGTAAATGCATGTGACTTATGCGAAAAGAGTTATGTAGTTATTGAAAATTAATAAAGAGGCACGTGACTTATGTGAAAATTCATAATATTTCGTATTCAAAAGTTTACACATATATATACTTGAACATATATTGAAAGAAATGTGTCTCTTTGTATGTGATTCATAATGTAATATCTGAAGATCAAAGAAACAAAGGAGTCCAGCGATATTAAGAGAATTTGATGTCAAGAAGCTTGGTATGAAGTAACCAAAGGAGGGAAGGGAGAGTCTTTGTGGTTCACATTAGAAGATCGAAAATAGAAGCAGAGTCCAAGATGAAGAACTATTTGTTCTAAGGTGCCTCTCAATGTCTTATTGAAGATCAAGAACAGAAGAAGACAGAGCATCAGTTATGCAATCCAGTATTTGATATAGAAGACCATATAAGCAAAAATTGCAGCAGACAAGTAGAAATATACAATGACTGTATGAGTCAAATTCATTGAAGTACATAAGAGAATGAATTGCATTATAAACTAAGGGTGGTTGGGTGGTGCAAGGCCGGGTTGGAGCCTACAGGGGAGTTGGTGCTTCCTTGTCAGTTGTAGCTGACTAAACAGGGGGTCAAAGCCTCCTACCAGTTGGTGCTGGTGAACAGAGGGAGTTGGTGCTTCCTTGTCAGTAGTGGCTGACTAAATAGGGGGTTGAAGCCTCCTACCACTTGTTGTTGGTGAATGAGGGTGTGGGTGCATCCTTCTAGTTGTCGCTGGTAAATGGGGTGTGGCAACATCTTTTCAGTTGTAGCTGAAGAAACTTGGGAAATGTCTCTCCATCAAGTTGTAGATTGAAAACAGTTTTTTAAAAGAACTTTTTATTAATGAGAAAAGAGTTGGTGGTTTTCCTGTTGGGTTCTAGATTAAGGGTTTGTTGTTCATCATATATTGTTTAATTGAATAATTAATATGTGTGCTTAATATGGATGAAGATAAAAAGAAAAAGTAGGCAATACTGATTCACCCCCTCTCTCAATATTGCTGGATATTCCATCATAAATGAAGGGAGCCAACCAAAAACTAAAAAGACAATGTTATAAATAAATTAGTCAGTTTTTTCTTTATTTTCTAATCTACACAATTACATTGCAATATATTTTATCTATTAAAATAATGAAGTTTCAGTATATGCAAGGGGCATGTTCAAGATGAAAAATATTTTTGTAACTATTAAGCTAATGAAGTTTATGTAGTTTCCTTATTTACAAGGAGGATTTCTATATGAAGTTTCCTTATTTACAAGGAAAGGCTTTGAATGAGGCACAAGGTGAAATAATGGTCATGTAGGAAAGAAGAATAAAGGATGTAGAAATTAAATGTATTAATCCTAAATGAGAGAAGTGTTAAAAATTTCTACTTACATTGCAATTTTTACTAGTCCACGTATTGAATATGATTGTAAGTTTTTAACCAATAAAGTTTGTCTATTATCAAATAAATAATCTATAAAAATAAATTTCTACATTGTAAATTTCAATTTCTATAAAGTTGTCTATCATCAAATAAATAAACAATCTATAAAAATAACAATAAATTTCTACATTATAAATTTCAATTTCTACTTTGTAAATGTAGTTAAAAAAAATGTTTTAGTAAACATATAACTTTTTAAGTTTTTAGACAATGAAATTGTCTATCATCGTCAAATAACAGTGAATTTCTACATTGTAAACGTAGTTAAAAAGAAATGAAAAGTAAAAGTAATTCAAAAGTTCAAACATCATAATTTCAATTTCTACATTGTAAATGTAAATGTACTTAAAAAAAAAATGAAAAGTAAAAATAATTTAAAAGTTCAAACATCATAAATAAAATATTTATGTAACGGATAATGTGAAAGTGAAAATCCAAACCTGTAAATTCACTCGTTCATATTTAAGTTTGCATCTCCCCTTCTTAACAATTTAGTCAACGAGATTTTCTTCAACGGAAGGAAAAGGTGTCCGTATAACCAATCCACCGAGTACTTGTATATAAAGGCATCCATGACAACAAAAATTTAAGGCATTTCGATCATGTGTTGTCTATTTCATTATGGGAGTAGGCTAACGTACTATTCCTCTAGGACTTATAATGCATAAATGCAAGCACATGAAATTCTCCACAGCACGTGGATCTTGGACTGGGATAATGCGTATTTATAGCTTCTCGTTTAGTGGTCAAATTTGGATTTAAATACCGTAGCAACTATGTTAAAAGTTACATATCATAAACTTTGCCTATAAAACACCATTATAAATCTTGAACCAATATAAAAATTTATAATAATATATAATCTAACAAAGAATCACATTCAAACTATAGTTGTATATTGCATGTATATTGCATAGAGGTTTTTTTTATAAGAACGTTGTGTGATAGCATAGAGTCTCTGCCAACAAGTTTAGAAAATAAATTGTGGAAATTGGGGTCGAATTGTAAATGAAACAAAGTGTTTGGTGCAAAATGTATGTCACTGAAAAGTTGTGTGCAACATGTATATCACCCAAGATGGGTCAAAAGTAAATGATGGTTGGCATGTAGAGCAACATCTAATTTTTAAAAGTATATAGCAAACCTAATTTTTTTGAAAGTATATAAGAAAGTAAAGAATTTTTTGACAATGCAAGATTAAATTTGGAAATTTAAATGCGTTTTCCATATGGACTGGTGAAAGATAAAAATATATGATGACATAAAATTAATAGGAGATAAGAAATATAAAAATTTAAATGCATTTGTGAACATGGGGTATAAGTAAATGAGGCTTACATTGTTGAACGCCATTTATTTTGAAATATATAAAAAAAAATGTCTATAACATATAAAAGAGTAAATGCATTTGCCATATAGATTGGTGAAGGATAAGAATAAAAGTCTAACATATTAATAAATAAATGCATTTGTTATACAGAGTGAAAGATAAGAATAGAGTCTGTAAAATATAAAAATTTAAATGCATTTTTATTTGAAATCTGTAAAAAAATAAAAGTTTGTTACATACCATTGCAAATTTTGAAATATACAAAAAAATTAAAGTATGTTACATATAAACCAGAATTTCAATGTGTTTTTCATGTATACTGGGATTGGGGCTCCCGCGGACCATTAAAGAAATATGTACAAGAAACAGGATTGTGAAAAGAAGATAGAGTGCAATAGCTGCAAAAGAAAATAAATGGAAAGGTATAAGTGTTTGCCTATACATCTTTATTTAAGAAAGTG
>ML876854.1:0-16293 GCA_009831015.1 Picea engelmannii
TATCTCAAAGGGTTAATGAAAATGAGGAAGACAAATAATTGGAGTGTTAGCAAAAGGCATCCTTGCACTATTGGCATGCCATAGTTGTTGTGCAATATTCCATCATAAATGTTTCTATTTGGACTAATGATGAAGTGGTTGGGAAATGTGAGAGAAACATCGAATGAATTTTTTGTAGAAATTCATATCAGCAAGGAAATTATTCAGATATGTAGGATTAGATAGAGTGGGCTAATCTTGAAGGAGTTTGACCTTGGTTAGCACTATATGCATGCTAGTGTTTTCAATAGAAAAATACAAATAAAAATGGGTGTTTCCCATAGTTAGGACCCATAAATGTCCCTTTTTCACTACATCTTTTGATCATTCAACCTTCTCATTCCTAAGCTAAATGACTATTATAATGAGTACCAAGATCCTTTTTCCCAAGGTATGAACTATTCATCTTGCTTTTATATTTTCATTTACTTAGCATGTTTTATTGGTAACGTTCACATATTTTACCCATGAAATGATTTAACTAATGATCAAAATGTTAGAACATCCCACTTCGAGAAACTTGTTGTTGTTATAGCTATGCGCCAATCTTGGAAACAGTTACATGACTTCTGTAATAGATGCCACCAATCCTGGAAGCTGTTACACAACTGCTACAATAGAAGCTCGTTAATCTTGGAAGCTGTTACAACAGACACCACCCGTCCTATTGTTATATGACTTCCACAACACCTGTTGATTAGATATGCTGGCTCACGATGTTGATAAAGGAGAATTCAAGATTTTGTATTAATGATTTCTAACGAATAGCTTGAGAATCGGGGATTCTCAAGACTGTTCTGTTTTTGAACACTGAATGACTCTGAGTTTAAATAACAGATCTTTTGTAATGTAAAGGGTTGTTAGTCTTTTTCCTTTTGGGAAAAAAGAAAGAAAAGTAGTGCTTATTGTACACAGACATTTTTGGCAATTGAATGAAAGAGTGGATTGAATTTCTTTAGCAGACTGTAACCTATCTCTTTGAGTGGATTCAGTGAGAAGGAAAGGGCCCACCTTCCTCACCGATTCCCCTCTATTTTCAAATTCTTGATTAGTCATTTTAATTGCGAATGATTTAACTGTTAGATATTTCTGGAATACAAATGTTGTTACAGTTTAGTTCCTTCTTGGTAAATGCACATAAACTTGTCTCATGAGAATTAGAAGTCGGTTGCTGAACATTGTTGGAGAACTACTTTCCCTTTTTCTGCATTAGGTTAAAATCTTGTTTTGGAGAAATAAAAGTGTGAAGTAGATTCTTGCAATAAGTAGATTTCCTTTTTTCAAAAGTATAGAATTTCTTCCTGCAAAAGTAAATTAGAAAGTTAGATTAGGGTAGGCAATTCAAGGTTTTTATATATTCATCAGTTTAGATTGAAATTATGATTTTAATTCTGTAGCACTCCAGCTGTATCAGCACAACTGTGTTAGTGATCATTTTTGTTTGTTTTGTTAAAAAAAAATCCCCTACTACAATTAGATTAGAGATGATTTCATAATCTAGCATATACTGTGCACAATTATCTTGAAATAACAGACTTCCTTGGGTTGACAATTTATATTGAACACTTTGATTTTCCATTCAATTAGACAATTAAAGTGCCCAACATTTTGGCGCCGTTTCCGGGGAAGATAATTGTAGATTTTGGTAAGCACAATAGTTTTCTTTCTTAGGAATGAATAGTCTGCATGAATCATGAAACGCGAGAATGAATCCCCCAAAATACTAACCTTATAGGTACTAGAGGACGTGGAGGAAGAAATCCTAACATACTAGGAAAACAGACCATTATTGATGAGATTATAGCCAGAGAAAATTCTTCTTCGGGATCCATTTTTCTCCCTACCAATCCTCCAAGAAGACATGATCCGCAGTCAGCAAAAATATCCCCTCTCGAAACATCGTTCTCATCAAGGGCTGAAGCTGGAATCTAAGATGAAGATTTGTCACCAACAAATCAACAAGCAACACTGGAGAACGTTGAAGATCAAGGAAGTATAGCCTGGAACAGGGAAAATATAGAAGAAGTTGTTTATTAGATCAACAATCGGATAGTCACTAAGGAAGAGTGGGACGTTATTCATATTGAGTGGAGGAGGAGAGAACATATGGAGAATCAAGGGGATAATGAAGAAGATCTCTACCAAGAGAATCCACAGAACAATGAGGATCAGGTAAACAATGAAAACACTATCTCTACCCTGGATTTTCCTATTTCTGATGTTCCCACACGAGGGATGGCTCCTATGAAAAAAATACCTCTCGCGACTCTCCCAAATTTTCATGGATTATCTACTGAAGATCCGGATGAGTTTCTGTTTGAGTTTGACATTTTGTGTAGAAGCTATGACTACACTACCACTGCGTAGAAGCTTAAACTATTTCCAGCTACATTAAAAGGTAATGTGTTAAGATGATTCATGAGCCTTGGAGGAGAAAACATTTCAACATGGGTACAAATGAGGTAGCTTTTACTGAACAAATAACAAGACTATTGTCGAACAAGGGAACGAAGAGAGGAACTGTTTGAAATGTCACAGAAGGAGGATGAGACCCTTGAAGACTTTGTGGAGCAACTCCAATACAATATACAATGGTTTGGCCATCTGGATGTGAGTAAGGACATTCTGAAAACCATTTTTCTAAAAGGAGTTAGAGAAGATTGTTTAGATATGATGAATATGCTTGGCAAGGGAGATATATCTAAGGAATCCTATGAGGACATTGTATATCTCTGCAAAAGATGTTCTCAAAGATCTACAAGGAATAATCCAGCTACCAAGGATACTACTTTTTCAAGGGTACATAAATCAGCCAATGGAGGAGCAACAAGAGCATAAATAGGTAATTTGTTAGAAAGTTTCAAAACAGAGATGATTAACTCTTTTGCATCACAAATGGATACTTTGCAGGTCAAACAGAAACAAGAAGAATCAGACCATGCATTATGCATTTTCTATCTGAAATGCAGAAAGAAACATCAACCAAGGGAGTGCCCATTGAACAGTGTCCAGGTATTCCTTATTTGTGAATTAGACCATGCCAATGACCAATGTCCTTCTCTACCAGGTGTAAAAGAATCAATGAAGGAAAATAATGAGGAAGCAAAGGATGTCTATCTAATAACACAAAGGAGACAATGGAAGCCAAGAGGTCAAGGTATGAATTCTCAATTCTCTCCTCCAGCATTTAATTATTGGAACAATCAACTACCATATGGCCAGACGAATGCCCCCCCTCCAAATCAAATGCCACCCTCTTATCAGGATCCCAATGCATGGTTACCTATGCCCAAACAACATAATCACTATGGGAAATGGAACCCATACAAGAGAGGCCCTCAATAACAACTCAGTTATCAAATCCATCACCAACCGAACTTCTTTCAACAACAGTTCCAACCCCCATACCAGCAGCAACAATTGCAATTGCCTCCCAATAAATCACCAAACGATCCTCCCTTATGATCTCATATGCTTGTGAAACCTAACCCAAACCCAAATAATAAGGTCATTCAGAACATAGACATACATAATGTGCCAGCCTTATCTATTACTCCTATGCCTTGTGATGAAATACAATTAAGATCATGGAGAATAGTTGAGCCAATAGTTGAAGATGCTCCATCTTCATAATCAGATAAGGAATCAGGGGAGATACCATCTGCTGATATAGAACAAATTGACTAACCCATTCTAGAATGAGCAGACCCACCATTCCCTGAAAGACTGAAAATTACCAAGCTTGTGGAATTACCATCTTTCAATCTCCTTGGACTTGCAGGGATGATTTTAGGGGCTAAATTTCGCTCATGGGCTAATTTTCCATGGTTTTTCCAAAAATGAGATTCGCTATTTTAAAAATGATTCACCCAAATTCTATAGGATAAATTTATTTTACCTTAAATATCGCCAAAATTTTATAAAACCTATATAAAATACTTAGAAATTTGAATATTTTTAAAAAAATATAGACAAACATTTATAGTTGACATATTAAGGATTAGTAATATTCGCTAAGGTTTCTACATAAAAAAATAAATTTCCATCCTTAAAGTCATCCCTGCCTTGGAGAATTACAAAATCTGCATGTTAATATTCAACTACTGAAAGCAATAAGGGATGTCCCTATTTATGCCAAGACTGTGAGGGACTTTTGTATTAGAAAACCTAGACGAAAACCTAAATATCCCCTCACAGTGCATGTAGTGGGGGATTTGTCTGAGATAATGTTAGGAAAAACTCCACCTATTAAATATGGAGACCTAGGAAACCCTACAATCACAATTAAAATTGGACAGACATCTATTCCACATGTACTAGTTGATTTAGGGGCAACAATTAACATCATGCCAATAGAAACTAGACAGTTGCTGCAAATTGGAAAAAAAATCTGACCTACTCCTACTGTTCTAGAATTAGCTGATCTCTCTACCATCAGACCAGAAGGAGTAATCGATGATTTAGTTACTTCAGTAGACTCATGGGAGTATCCTGCTGATTTTGTCATTTTGCAACCCAAATATCGTCTGGGAGGCCATCCTCTAATTATGGGACAGCCATGGTTAGCTACAGCCGATTCTTTCATAGGTTGCAGATCTGGTTCTATGACCATCTCTGATGGTTATGACACAAAAAAACTTACCCTATATCCTCATGCTACACCCAGTGCAAAACCTGAAAACTCTCTATGGATGGACACTGAGGATGAAAGTGCTCTGCCTGTGCTAACTATAGGAAAGGCCCTAAGTTTCAAAGATGAGATGGAGGATGAGTTAATCAATTTATTTATTTGTGACCCCTCTGTTGTTACAAAACACACACACCACCAATTGATCAGATTCTTTGACCCTATGGCCCAGGAAGAAATGAACTCGAAAATGTTCTCAGAAATTGCCAACAATTAGAATGATTCAGCTGTAACAACAGTCGCTGTAACAACAAATGTTGTAACAACAGATGATGAAACAACAACAACTGAATTATTTCCTAGAGTCAGTTCTAAGAGCATCGTTGTGGAAATCAAACTTGGAAAAACCTTGAACATCAATCCTGATCTCTCCAATGTTGAAACTCGTCGATTGATGAATTTACTGACTGTACATAAATAATCATTTACATGGGATTACATGGATATTAAAGGAATTCCCTATGAATTATGCACCCACCATATATACATCAAAGAAGAATGCCGACCCATTTTCCAACCGCAAAGGAGGATGAACTGAAACCTTAAATAAATTGTTAAAGAAGAACTTCAGAAACTTATCAATGCCGGATTCATCTATCCTATATTAGACAACGAGTGGGTATCATCGTTGGTTATTGTGCCTAAAAAGAATGGTAAGTGGAGAGTGTGTGTGGACTATAGAGACTTGAATAAGGCAACGCAGAAGTGTCATTTCCCTCTACCATTTATTGATCAAGTTTTATATAACTTAGCCGGAAAAAAAACATTTTTCTTTCCTAGATGGATTAGTGGCTATAACCAGATACAAATTGCCCCATAGGACCAAGATAAGACCACCTTCACCAACCCTTGGGGTACATTTTCCTACAAGGTTCTCCCATTTGGTTTGTGTAATGCACCAACCACTTTCCAGAAAGTTGTGATTGGTATTTTCTCTGATATGGTGAATGATTGTATGGAAATATTCATGGATGACTTTAGACCTTATGGGACTGATTTCGAAGATGCTTTGTCTAATCTGGAAAAAGTGCTCAAAAGATGTAGACAGTCTCATCTTTCTTTAAGTACAGAAAAGTGCCATATGATGATGCGCGAATGGGTGGTGTTGGGACACTTCATCTCTTATGCAAGGATTCAGGTAGATCCAGCCAAAATCTAGGTAATTTTGGACATTCCAACTCCATCAACTCAGAAAGTGGTAAGAATTTTTTTAGGGAACGTCGGGTATTATAGGAGATTCATTAAAAATTTCTCTAAACTTGCCTCTCCATTATTTGTTTTACTAACAAAAGATGTTAACTTTCGTTGGACTGACGACTATGAATTGTCTTTTGCAGATCTTAAACAGAGATTGTCCACAACTCCCATCTTGAGAGGGCCCAATTGGGCTCTGCCTTTTCACATTTCTTCAGATGCCTCAGACACTGCAATTGGTGCAGTACTAGGGAAACAGGAGGACAAAGAACCCTACGCTATCTACTATATCAACAAGAACATGGCTCCTGTTGAGTTAAATTACACAGTTACTGAAAGAGAATTTTTGGCAGTAGTATATGCAATCAATAAATTCAAGCATTATGTAACTGGTTATCCAAATTTTATTCATACTGATCATACAACCATTAAATATCTAATGAATAAACCTATTACTAATGCCCGAGTGACAATATGGTTGTTACTTCTATAAGAATTTGATATCACTATAGTGGATAGACCAGGAAAAGAAAATGTGGTTGTTGTTTTTCTCTCGAGATTACATATAAATGTTGATAATTTACCTGTATATGATTCCTTTCCTAATGAACATTTGTTTGCAGTATCTGCTCACTCACCTTGGTATGCAAACATTGCTAATTATTTGGTTGCAAGGAAGGTACCTTCACATCTATCTCCTCGAGAAAGAAGGAAAATTATTCAAAAAAGTGCTAGGTATAGTTGGATAGGAGGATACCTCTTCTACATAGGCTTGGACCAAGAAATCAGGAGATGTGTGAGGGATGATGAGGTTTATGATCTGCTGAAAGCTTTTCATGATGGCCCTTGTGGGGGTCATTTTGCTAATAAAAGGACCGAGCATAAAATTTTAAGGATGGGCTATTATTCACCCAACATATTTCAAGATGCCAAGAAGTATGTCCAAGCTTGTGACAGTTGCCAATGCATGGGTCAGCCAACTCACATGGATGAGATGTTGCTCTAGGATCAGATAGTGTTAGATCCTTTTGAGAGATGGGCCATGGATTTTGTAGGACCTATTCACCCACCTTCCAATCAGAAAGTCTATATATTGGTATGTACAGATTACATGACCAAGTGGGTGGAGGCAAAATCACTTATCAAAGCATCAGAAGAGGTTTTATTAGAATTCTTGTTTGAAGATATATTTGTTAGGTTTGGCATTCCCAGAGAATTGGTAAATGATGGAGGACCCCCTTTCACATCACATAAATTTGAATCTCTACTTAGTAAATATCATGTTTTACATAGAATAGCTTCTCCATACCATCCATAAGGCAATGGCCAAGTGGAAAGCACCAACAAAGTTGTCGAAGTCATTCTTATTAAAAAAATGAGATAAAATTGTAGGGATTGGTCTGACATATTGCAAGAAGCTCTATGGACTTACCGAGCTACTTGGAGGAGCACAATTGGTTTTTCCCCTTATGAGATAGTATATGGAAAAATCCTTGTTTTTCCCATTGAATTCGAAATAAAAACCTTAATAATTGCTTCAATAGTCAACCTCGAATTGACTATGGCACATAAAGCTAGACTGCAATAGCTCAACGAGATTGATGAAAAGTGTTTGGACGCCATCCATAAAACCACAATGATTCAACAAAAAAGAACAAGATGGCATGACCGAGTCATTAAGAAGAAATTATTCCAGAAAGGAGATTGGGCTCTGTTGTATGATTCACGCTTTAAGGAATTTCAAGGTAAGTTGCGTACACGATGGCTAGGGCCTTACGAGGTAGACACTGTTTTTCCCAATGGGATAGTCTGGTTGATTACTATTGATGGATCCAATACACACTTACATGCAAATGGTCATCGCTTGCGTCTGTATCAACGTCCATTGTCCAAGATAGAATTCAAAACTAGTTGTACAGTTGATACAGATTATCAAATCTTAAATGAAAAGGATCTTTCTCCTTCCCCTTCTGAACTTTAGGACTTCTTTTTCTCATACCTTGTATATAAATAATCTCAGCAAAATTTGCATTTCTCTGTTTTTAATTGAAATTTCTCTATTTTCTTTACTATGCTAATAAAGCTTTGAAAGGTATCAGGAATTATGTGTGTGTAGGTAGATTGATGAATAGAAAGAAACAATTAGTTCATGGAAGTTGAAAAACTTCCTAGAAATGAAGTAAGGTAGCGTTCGACCAATTTCAATGCTATTACACCTTCTTCCAATAAATTGGCCAATTTCAATGTTGTTACACCTTTTTCTAATAAATTAGCTGATTCCATACTGTTACACATTCTTCCGATAAATTGGCCAATTTCAATGTTGTTACACTTTTTTTCGATAAATTAGCCGATTCCATACTGTTACACCTTCTTACGATAAATTGGTCGATTTCAATGCTGTTACACCTCTTTTCCAATAAATTGGCTGATTTCCATGTTGTTACACCTACCTCTGATATTTTTGAAAAAGAACTTGCTGATACATTAATTACTGTTATTCTTTCTTGCCACTTCACTCTTTCATTTTCGCCTTTTTTCTGATGCTGCGGCTCCATCCCTCCAATATTTCATGCAACAACACCACTGATTAGATAATACTGATGCTCTCTATCCGAAAGTGCTACTTCATTATGACTTGCCTTCACATTCGACGATTTCCAGTTGGATAACTACAGTAAGGACTACGTCTCTGCACAAGATGTCATTTCTCTCATGATCCTTCATCATGTCATCTATTCCGCACCACTCAGACAATGGTTGGATTATGCGGTTGCTCCGACAGGTCATTATGTGCGGTAAGATTTGAGGTACGTGATTAATCCTACGTGTTAAAGTAATGAAGATATAAAAGAACAATTTCCTATTTACTAACTGGTTGCACCTTGATCCAATCCACTTAGTTGGGTGCAAGAAATGTAAATATTGCCGTTCATTCTGAATTTTATACACACCTCCACCACCTTTCCACCCACACTTATTTTAAATAAGATATTGTATTCTTTCTGCAAATCACGTTCGAGCTTGTTGCATCTCTGATTTAGGTGATAGTTTCTCCTCCTACGTGCCTGTTAGACTCTCAAGCAACATCATGGGAGGATCAACTGTGATATATGAACCTGCAACTATGGACAGTTTGTTTCTACACCTAGAGGCCTACCAAATATTTCTTCAGGCCGACTGGATATCGTATTTTAAGAAGTTGAAAGACTTTAGTGAGAACGAGGTACTGGAGTTTAGTCAAAATCTTACTGAAGGGTATTCAATGGTGAATGGGGTAAGGATTCCAGTATTAGAAGCAAGCATTGTTGCTGTAATAGGGTTGCCAAGAACAGGAGACCGATGGTTTAACAGAAAAACACATCTTCTGGATGCACAGAAGGGGTTCCTCGTCAACACTGAGGAAGTTCAGACCAAGGGTAGAGGTGTAGATGTCAATTCCTTACCAGAGCCATGGGGGAAAGTCACAGAATTTATTAAAAGGTACATTACATGTGAAGGTCGATACCAAGTTGTTTATTTTTATGATTTCATCTTATTATCACATCTGTGACATCATAAATTGATAAACATTCCTTATTTTCTCCTCTAGTCATTGCATAACATGGCCTGTTTTGTAAAAAAATCCAAGAACCCCAACAATTTCATTTCTAATCACAGACTCATCGGCCTATTAATTCGTAGAGGTATGGGCATTTCCAATAACCCATTACCTGCTGCAGCAGACCAACCACAATATGTAAATACAAAAAGGATTGTACCAGTCCTTGAAAATGAAACCCATAGACCTCTTCCAGAGCCTCTTCCCTCGGCTGCAACAACATTCCAAACCCCTACTTTCATTGTCCGTAAGACGACTCAGAAAAGAAACCGTATAACCCGAAGCCATCCTGGCACCAAAAAGACAAGCCTCGACGAATTTGCATTGCAACAACCTATAGTTGTGGACGAACAAACATATGAAGATCCAACCACTCAACCAAAATGTGTGTCACAACACTTGGCTGCAACACCGATCATTTAAATCCTACCCCCTGCCTTTGAAAAGAAAACCCCTTCTCCTATCTCTGCATTACCTAAAAAGAGAGCAAGGATAGCACGGTCCACTATAACATCAAGACCGCTTACCTCCTCTGCTGTGGCATCAACAATCACACAGAACCCTCCTATTGTTGTTGCAGCCAATCAAGCGCCTACTATCATTACCTGTGCAACTTCGCAGAAAAGGAAACATTTATTCAAAGGAAAACCTCGAGATCCCTTGACCAAATTAGATCAACAACAAATCAGAGCCCTCTGGCTGTTGCGGAAGAAAATTCTACAGAGGTACGAATACTAGGTTTTACTTTATGCACAAAATTTCAGGAAACTATCTTATCCTTTCAAAATGAATGTACCCAATTCGCAGCAGAATCATCGATGCCACTTGATGATTCTGCGCATCCTATTTCCATTGACGATGTCCAGATCATTGCAGACCACAGTATACCAGAATATTCTACAAGATACCAGATATAATAAATACGCATAACAAAAATAAAATGCTAGAAATGGCAGAATAACAGTAATATAACCAGCATAATCTCCACAATAACACATAAATAATATGAGAACAACAACTGAAATAGCACTTTGATTCAGAAAACAATGTTCACAGGCCTCTTCGAGGGGGAAACCTCCAGTCGAGCAGCACTCTGTTACAATAATCTCGAAGCTAGGGTTTTCATACCCTCGACCCTTATTTATATTAAATATGTCTATTAAGAGAAGCATCTAGAGGAAGATCCTTCTAGAAGTGGAAGATTCTATTAGGTCTTCTTACATCCACCTTATTCTATTTTATTGAAAGGCCTTATTAATATTGACCTTTATTACATCCAAATACATTGATCTACCTATGTGCGGGTTAGGACCTTAACATGTCCGCCCCCTTAAAAATAGCCTTGTCCTCAAGGCTTGAGATGTGGAAATTGTTGCAGAATGGTAGTTGGTTCCCAAGTGGCATCTGCTGGAATCATATCTTTCCACTGTATTATCACTTCCTTGATGGTTCTCTGACACAGGCAATGCTCACGCTAGTCCAAAACTGCTTCTGGTTGTAGCCAAATGGATCCTTCTTCAGCTAACTCTAGAAGGTTGGTTTGAATTCGACACTTGGTTCCAATCACCTTCTTCAAGCATGAAACATGAAAAACAGGATGTAGCTTCGACTGACTGGGCAGAGCTAACTAATATGCGACTTGTCCCACATGCTTGAGAACTATGTAAGGACCACAAAATTTGGGCGCTAGCTTCTGACAATGCTCGGCCTTGAGGGAAGTTTGCTTATATGGTTGCAGTCGTAGAAACACCTGATCCCCTTCTGCAAATTGACGTTCAGAGTGACCTTGATCTACTTGTTGCTTCATGTGATTCTGTTCCATGACCCAGTTCTCTTTAAGGGTACAAAGAATATCCTCTCAGACTGTAATTGTTTGGTCAACCGCCTGGACCTTCGAGGTACCCGGTAAGTATGAGAGAACTGAAGGTGGCTTTTGTCCATATACTGCTTCAAAAGGAGTCATGCGAGTGGTTGTATGGTATGTAGTGTTGTACCACCATTCGGCTAGGGGTAACCATTAAGCCCACTGGTGTTGTTTTTTAGAGGAAAATCACCTCAGATATGTTTCCAAAGACTTGTTGACAACTTTCGTTTGACCATCCGTCTGGGGATGATAAGCTGAGCTGAGATGTAATTGTGTGCCTTGTAGATTAAACATTCCTTGCCAAAAATTGCTTGTGAAAGTTGGGTCATGATCAGAAACAATAGAGTGCAGCATGCCATGAAGCTTGAAGACCTGGTCCATAAAAATTTGAGCCACCGTGGATGCAGTAAATGGGTGGTGAAGAGCGCAAAAATGAGCATACTTGGAAAGGCGATCCACCACCACCATTATGACTGATTTATTCCTTGATTTGGGTAAGCCTGTAATAAATTCCATAGAGATATCCTTCCAAATAGTAGGGGGAATCAGAAGCGATTGGAGTGTGCCTAGAGATTTGATTGTTTCTCCCTTGTTGCGTTGACACACCTCACATTCAGTGACAAAATTACGGATGTATTGTTTCATACCATCCCAGAAAAAAGAACATTTGACCCTGTCATATGTTTTGGTGAACCCTGAGTGCCCCGTTGTGGGTGTAGCATGAAGCTCAGAAAGTACCATGGATTTGAGCTTGGATTGTTTACTTAAATACAAGCAGCCTTTGTATCGAAGCTCATCCTGGAGCCAGGAGTACCCTGGGGGAGACAGAGCCTTGGTCTGCAATTGTTGGATCAGATGCAAACTTTTGGGATCTTGAAGCCATTCCTGGCGCACAACTTGGAGCCAATCGGGTACAATGAAGGAAAGAGAAAAAAGGGATCCTTCGTCTTCATATTTTCGGGACAGTGCATCTGCCATGACATCGTCTTTTCCCTTCTTGTAAATGATCTCATAATCATATCCAAAGAGCTTAGTCACCCATTTTTGTTGCTCCTGGGAGGAAATGCGTTGTTCTAGAAAGTACTTGAGGCTTTGATGGTCAGTCTTAATTTAGAAGCATTGCCCCAAGAGATAAGGACACCATAGCTCAACGACATGCATAATCGCCAACATTTTCTTTTCATAAATGAGTTTTCCCAGATTCCTTTCATACTGTTGCTTGCTGGTGAAGGCCAAAGGTCGACCCTCTTGCATAAGGACATCGTCGATTCTTTTCCCTGAGGCATCACATTCCAACACAAAGGTCTTTGTGAAATCAAGAAGGGCCAGAATCAGAGTGGTGCACATGGTCATCTTCAAGGTTTGAAAAGATTGAGAAGTTGCTGGAGTCCAAGTGAAAGAGTTCTTTTTTAGGAGAGCCATGAGAGGTGCTGCAATCTTTCCGTAGTTCTTAAAAAACTTGCGATAATACCCTGTTAGGCCCAAAAATCCACGCAAGCTTTTGAGAGTCTTTGGGTGGGGCCAGTCTTGCATAGCTTCAATATTTTTCGAGTCCACCCTGACACCATCCTTTCCCACACTTTGACTCGAGTATTCTACTTTTGAGGCACCAAAAGAAAATTTAGACTTTTTCAGGAAAAGTTGGTGCTAAGAGAGTAGGCGAAGAACTTGATCCACATGAGTAAGATGGTATGTCTAGGTTTTTCTATAGATGAGGATATCATCAAAGAAAACTAAGACAAAATGATGGAGAAAAGGGTGGAAGACATGGTTCATGAGGCTCTAGAAGGTGGAGGGGGCGTTACACAAGCCAAAGGGCATGACCAAAAACTCATAGTGGCCCTCATGAGTGCGAAAGACTATCTTGGGAATGTCTACCTCTTTCATACGTATTTGGTGATAGACCGAGCGAAGATCAAGTTTGGTAAAGAATTGGGTGCCACTCAATTCATCCAGGACATCATCAATGACAAGAATGGGAAATTTGTCTTTGATGGTCAGTTTGTTGAGAGCACGAAAGTTAGGACACATTCTCCAAGAACCTTCTTTCTTCAGTACCATGATGACCAGATATGAGTAAGGGATCATAATAGGACGAATGATGCATGCAGTAAGGAGTTCCTGGACCATTTTCTCAATTTCATTTTTTTGTGCAAAGGGTTGGTGATATGGACGGATATTGGGGGGAAGGCTTCCTGGGACAAGGGGAATGGAATGATCATGAACACCATGGGAAGGAGGGAGTCCTTGGGGAGTGGAAAATACTATTTGATGTTTAGAAAGGAGGGCTTGGAGGTCTTGGGGAACTGGGGGGTGTCTTTGTCGCTTGTATGGCATGGAGTTGGGCAATGACACCAGAATGACCTTTTTTGAGCAGCTTTTCCATGCGATGGGAACTGATGACCTCAGGTGAACCAGTAGTGATGCCTTGGAATTTATATTGGTGGCCTTCTTGGTTGAATTGCATGGTTAAGTTCTTAAAATCCATGAGAATGGGACCCAAAGTCCTTAGCCAGTCTACACCCAACACAATGTCGCAACCGCCCATGTCAATAGTAAACATATGGGATTTTAGGTGGTATTCACCAATTTGGAGATGCACATTTTCACAGCGCCGACCACATTTCATAGAACCACCATTGGCAATCATGATTTGGAAATTAATGACAACATGGATGTAGAAATGGGTTTCTTGGGCAATGCGGCGATGAATAAAATTGTGGGTGCTGCCACTATCAACCAGAATGATGACCTTTCAGTGCTTGATGTAACCAATTAACTTGATGGTTTGGGGGGAGAGAAACCGGTGAGAGCATTGAGGGAAATGATCGGTTCCACTTCGGGAGGGTCAGAGGGAGGGTTTATGTCAGTGATTTCTAGTGACTCAGACATAAGGGGAGTTTCAACATCCTCTTCCAGAATATCCTCAGAGATGGCCATAAAAAGCTTTTGTTCCTTACATTTGTGGCCCATGAAATATTTGTCATCACAATTATAATAGATGCCTTTGAGTTGGCGTTCAACCATTTCATCCCTGGTCAATTTTTGGATCTTTAATGGAACAGAGCGAGTAGTGGGCTTTACTGGTTTAGGGCGAGGGATAAAGGAAGGCTTATGGTTTTGAGAGGAAACAATTTGTTGTGCTTCTTTATATTTTTTAGTAGCCTCCACCTAACTCGCAGGTCGAGCCATGAGGACATGGGCCCAAATCTCCTCCTTGAGGCCACTGATAAAACACTCTCGAAAGAAAGCATCAGTCATGCCCTCTGTTCAAAAAACCAAGCGCTCAAACGTAGCTATGAAGTCTTCTATTGTTCTTGATTGTTTCAATTTTGTCAAACAACCCAAATGGTTGGTGTCAGTGTCAAAACGTTCATAAAGCTCAGTCACAAATTGGGTCCAAGAAATATACCCTTGACGGGAAGTTTTTCTCCATTGCCACCATTGCCAGCGTTCTTGATCTAGATGGAGAAAACCATACCAGAGTTTGGCCAAGTCATCTATAATGTTGTAGAGAGAGAAATAATGTTCCATTTGGGTGACTCAACCAGTTGGGTCCGAGCCATCAAATTTGGTTACATCCACCCGAAAGGCGTATGTCTCATTGAAAGTGATGGGGCTGAAAGGTATGGGAATGGGAATAAGTTTCACCTTCAGTCTTTGTATGTGCATTAGGAAAAGGGTCATCGGTAGGGATCTTTAGTTTGGTGCAAAGTGATGCAAAGACAGATTCAAGCTGGGTGGTCAGTTCTTGTTTGACTTCCTCCATTGTAGACTACACAGATGCATTTATGGTGGTATTGATGGATGTATCTCGGGAGGAAATAGTAGCACTGAGTTGTTGCACTTCTTTTTGGGTCTCGAGGAAACTATATTGCAAGGTGTTGAAGCGAGACTCTAGTTCTTGGCTACGGGTATGGGCCATGAGGATGGGTGAACTGAAAAGGGAGCAAGTGGGGTCAAAAATTTTTGCAGAAAAATGATATGGATGACTGTGATAAGGGAGAAGATATGAATCTAATGGAATAGGTCTCAAATAATGGTGAAAAAATTTCCAGACTTTATTTTTTTATTATTATTATTTTTTTTTACAGCTGCGGGGTTATACTTCGGTCTGAAGAATGTTGCAGTGATGAAATCCCCAAATTCTTAACCAGAAATAAATGTGTATTTACTTGGTAACCTAAACACAGTTGTGCGATAATAGATCTGGCCGGTTTAATTTGTTTATGTTTATGTTCCCCAAGGGTTAGGTATTCAAGGGTTCTACAGACAAGGGTTTTCCCTGTGCTATAGCTCTATGATATACATGCGGGGTCCAAAAGTAGTACTCGACCCAATATCTTAGGGCACTAACTAAGGAGGATAGACCGTACCCTTAGCCGTACTACCTGACTATCCAGGTACTAGAGAGTATATTCCCGAGTGTTGTTCTCAGTGACACTATAGCAGTTCGGTAGCCGATAGGTTTATCTAAAGAGGGCTTCATGAAATCTAGGCTGATCCGTACACAGGTGTTGTCTGATGCGCTACTACTCGAAGGGGTACCAACAGGGGTTACAAGGGTGGCCAACAGATGTGTGCTTAAGAACCACTTGTATTTCCTGCGTGTATGAATCCCTCAACGGTAGGTTTATGCGTGTAACGACAGATCTCTATGGATTAAAGATGTCGGAATACGTCTCTACCCTAAAAAAAAAAATCCCACAATTTCTGCCAAGGAAAGTGCTCTGATACCACTTGCAAGATACCAGATATAATAAATATGCAGAACATAAATAAAATGCTAGAAATGGCATAATAACAGTAATATAACCAGCATAATCTCCACAATAACACAAAAATAATATGAGAACAACAATTGAAATAGCACTTTGATTCGGAAAGCAATGTTCACAGGCCTCTTCG
>WSFP011467936.1:0-18129 GCA_009831015.1 Picea engelmannii
AAAAACATGACCTCTGGTATGATGAGCCTAAACTAGAGACTTCAACTGGCTCTAACAAGGTTGTCTGTAATATAAAGTTGCAAAAGATACAAGGGATCCTTAGCCCTAGTGAAGTCAAGGCAACCACTATAATACAACCATATCAACTTCTACATCTCTAAAAAATATTTATATCCTCAAAAAGCAATCTATATTTTGATATATTTTATGATAATTCCAATTGATATATAAGGTCTTGTATCAGATTCATGCTTACCCACAACATATAATGAGGAAAAAGATAACCCTTTTAAATCTACTTGCACATACATGAAACTTGACGTTTTGAACTGTTGTGTCTAATAGTTAAAGAAATTGTTGTAATATACAATTAAGAACTGCTTTAATAAGTGTTTAAAGAACTGTTGTGATAAACAATTAGAAATTAAAGAAAAGGTTATAAACAATCAAGAAACCATTATAATAAACAATTGAAGGAACTGCGTTAAAACATTTAAAGAATTGTTGTAACGTAACCAGTCTATTGAGTGGTAAACTATAGAAAAAATTTCCATCAGTTATATGTTATGGTTGTTGTTAAGGGTATGATATGGTTGATATTGATAATGATAAAAGAAATCTCATTGCTAATAAATTGTTGGAATAACAACTGTGTTTTAAAGGAAAATCGTGGAGTCAACATGATATGGCAATGCCATCATATATCTCTGTGAACGATCAAGTTGTTGTCCTGTGGCAAGTTATTGATACATCTATTTCTAAAACTTAGTGATAAGTAAATGGATACAGCTATTGACATTGTTGGGTAAACATGGAGGAATCTGCCCAGAAAATTGTGGTGTAGAATCATTGTATTTTGCCAAGAAAATCATGACGAGGAGGCTGGGTGATATGCCAAGTAAAATGGAAAATTTTCATCAAACGCTAACATAAATAAAGTGCAGATGCATATATACCAACTCGCAACCATATTATGGAATAAAAACACAGACTTACCCACCAAAAACGCAGACATAAATTACAAACCCATTGATTAATTAATTCGCTGCCAAGATCAAGGAATTTGTTGTCAATTGCTATTCAAGATAAGATCGTTGTTTGTATTAGGGATTGACCCACTCGCTGTCTAAATATACCGTTGTCTTGTAATCAAGCGAACAACGATATTGCTAACTAATAAAAGGAAAATAGATATCATAAAGTTGTTATATGAGTTCGTTGTCAATGTATCAAACGCAGTCAAAATCAATGTATTAATGTATCAAAGTATTAGAATCAATATATCAAAATCATAGTCCAAATCGTTGTCAATGTATCAATGTATCAAAAATCATTGTCAATGCATCAATGTGTCAAAATCGTTGTCAATGCATCAATATATCAAGGTATCAATCAAGATATCCAAATCGCAGTTAAAATCGTTGTCAAAGTATGCTGGCTAGAAAATGCAGTCATAAAAATTGCTCATTTAAAAAGTCGCTATCAATAAATATAAATCATAGTCACTAAATGTAAGTCACAGAAAATCACAGTCACTAAGTAAGTTACAGTCAATGTATTAATGAAATCGAAGTGAATAAGGAGAAAGAAATCACAGTCAACATGATAATGATATCGATGGTAGACTTGTGGTTCATCAACTGGGTAAATCGTGGTTCATTAAAAAAACAAATATTTTTCCCACTCAAAATGCTAGGGTTCAAGTTCCACATGTAGAGATTATCAAGAGTAAGCAATTAAAAACAAAGAGTAATAATTCGTAGTGGTAAGTAATATAACAATACACAGAGAGAAAAGATAAACATTAACCGGAGGTATTCAATTGCAAGAAGGCGCAATACAATTACTCAACCAGGAACAACCAACGAAGAGCTAAGAAGGGGTAGACAGCTGGCTAAACTATCCTTCGCTCATCATCCATGCACAGAAAAGTAGGGCATTAGAATCTATCGTTCGCTATGCACCGAAGTAACGACCGTCGATTCGGCTCATGGTTGACTACTCAGGCATGGACTAATGATCTAGGGACGGGGACGAAAGATAAAGCACAAGTCTTCAAATAATCAATAAAACAAACAAAAAGTCATAGCAATCAAGAATCAGTGGCCAAGGAGATCAAATCGATGCAGCAAGCATAAAGCTATGATGATTTTAAGTTCTCGTTTAAAAACTCTAAGTAAAACACTTTTCTTTATACAATAAAAGTACAGAAATGAAATCGAAAGATCAATAGTAATCTACCATGCAAAATAAAATCATGTGTACCGTAGCCCAAGGTGACAACTCTGAGTCATTGTCTCGCATGCTCCGTGCAGCTCCAGCTTGCTGACCGATGTGAATTCACTGGTACCTCCCAGCCAACGCTAGGGGTAATTTTCTTCCCCCTTAGCCCCCCTAGCCACAAAGGGGCCACACACTCTAAACCAAAGAACAAATAGCAACCAACTCGCCTCGAAAGGTCGAGCTACCACTCGTACCTGAGCTGGGTATCCCAACTCCCACAAGATAAGTCAGTTAAGTCAAAAATTCTACAGCATAACGTTACGCATCCAAGCAGAGATCCATCCTCCTCCTCCTCCCTCGTTTATATAGAGTTTCTAAGTGATTTCTTTCCCAAATTCCCATTTAATTTATTTTTCAATTATTTAATTCAGAAAAATCCTCCCCCGAACACTGTCACCCATCCCCTTCATTGCACCAGAAATTAATTTCATTAATTATTTAATTACTCATATTTCCCTCACCCACCTAAAAGCATTCCTAGAATCGCTCCTAGGTGTCCCCAAATTCCCTTAGACATTTTAATGACTTACGCCCTTACTAAATTCTTAGTTGAGTTTAATTTAGAAATTTCTTAAAGGCAAGATTCCTTACTAAGTTAGTCATTTTTCTTTTTCCTTATATTTCGCTTTTTCTTTATGTTTCCTCCCTTAGTTTCCTAATTCTTTTAAGTTTCCCCTCCCTCCTTTTTATCTAAAACTCAAATTAGCAAGTGTAGAAAATTACCTTTTTCCCCTTTTTATTTTTAATTAATAAATTTTAATTAGCATATGTAACAAACAATCATTTCCTCCTTTTTAAGAATTTAATCCCCCAAAGTAATTTGATTTTAATAAATTAATTGAATTTCTTACCCCCTTCTCGTCCCATGTTTAAATATGAAAAAAAAAAATTTTTTACCACAAGTATCACTTCGACCTAGATTTTAATTTCCTAGGTTGGGCGACATTTTTATTAGGGAAATTGTTTTTAAATCTTTCTTATCACATCATTCATTCTAAGGCCATCTAGTTTTATTCACTTATTAGTTAATACCACGACGTTCCCTTCAGGACACACTAGGTTCTCCAAGGGTTCCACTCACTTTTTTCTGTTTTACTTGTGCGGCATGCCCTTCAGGACGCACTACATGCTCCAAGGGTGCCACTCACTTCTTTCCATTTTCCTTGAGTGACGTGCCCTTCAAGATGCACTACGTGCTCCAAGGGTGCCACTCGCCTCTTGAATGACTTGGTAGACATCAAAAACCCCTGGAGTCAAAACTCTGGCAGGTGATCTTGTGGGAGACTAAGGGCCTCTAAGGAATAAGGCCCCTGCCTTATTGCATGCCCCTTAGAATCATCATGAGTGATTATCATAATCTTCCCTCACGACATCGTGGGTCTTCTCGAACTAGGTAATCGTTAACCTACATTTCGAGCCATGGCGGGAGTGTTAGTAGGTTGTGGCAGGGTTGTTGTCCACACCTCTCCCTCAATGTATCTGGTTGTCATGCGTGACCCCTCCACTCCACATGCAATTCTGGTTGGCAAGCTATCGTCATCCTACATCATCAATGAATCATGTCATAAATAAAATCGGTCATCTTAACATCTAATCAGATGTGCATATGTCATATCAACAATAATCAAACCCCAATAGTCCACTCCCTAACTTGATCTAGAGTCCAAGGGGTTTCATTGATGCCTCTGCATCCTCGCGGTACAAAGTCCTACACACTCAGGAGAACCCAGTCAATAACATCTGTCTATGTAATTACACAAAATAACATATAATCACATCCACAATGCCTCATAATCATAATCAGTGGCCAATAGTATAATAATCTGGATCACTTGCAAGAAAGTGTCCTCAAAGAATAAGTTCGCTCAATGCGCGCAAGAGGGGGATGTTACATACACCCCCTCTTGGTCTAAACTTTGTCTCGAAGTTTCACAGTATATAAGTGTTGAACTAATGTGTATCACAGTGTCATAAGTCTATCTATCAAACAAAAATGGAAACTGTTGGCGCATATCATATGCGTCCTCCCAGGTCGCTGAGTGCGGACTATAGTTGTCCCACTAGACCTTGACCTGATCTACTGTTCGACATCGTAGTTGTCGAATGCAATGATCGAGGATGTGAATCAACTCATCCATGAGTGCCCCCTTGTCCGATACGTGCAAGGAACTCATGTCAATAACATGTGTAGTATCACTAATATAATGTCTCAAAACAGATATGTGAAAAACATCTTGCATATGCCTCAAAGAATAAGGAAAGGCTAGTCGATAGGCCTCGGGCCCCTTTCTCTCCACAATCTCGAAAGGTCCCATGAACCTAGGAGATATTTTATCTCCCCTTCCAAACTTGATCGAACTCTTATGCGGTTTTACCCGCAAGAAGACTTGATGGCCAACTTCGTAACTACGGTCGACACGATGCGCATCGGCATAACTCTTCTACCGATCTTGCACTTCTTTGATCCTTTTTCTTATCATTTTCATTTGATCTTCCATTTCTTGAATCGCTTCTGGTCCCACCAGGACCCTATCCTCAAGCTGATCCCCACTCAAAGGCATTTGGCACGGTCGCCCGTAAAGAAACTCAAATGGTGCCATCTTAATGGTGCTTTGGTAGCTATTGTTATATGCGAATTCCACTAGTGGAAAGAATTCTTCCCAATGCCTCTGTTGGTTCATAACGTACACGCGCAACATGTCTTCCAAGATTTGGTTTGTTCGTTCGGTCTTCCTATCAGTCTCTGGGTGATATGCAGTACTAAAGTTAAGTTGGGTTCCCAAGGCCTCTTGGAAACTAGTCCAAAATTGTCCGGTAAACATCGATCCTCGATCGGATATAATCCTCTTAGGCATGGCATGCAACCTCACAATCTCACTGATGAAAAATCTAGCTATGTCAGGTGCCTGATACGTCGTACGCACAGGAATAAAATGAGCACTCTTCGTCAAAGTGTCATCTACCAAAAAAATAGAGTTGTGTCTCCTTGTCATCAATGGCAATCCAACAATGAAATCCATCGAAATAACCTCCCATTTTGATTCCGGAATAGCGTGTGGTTGTAGTAATCTTGTTGGATGTCTATGTTCAGCCTTTACCTACTAACATTCTAGACATTTGGCCACATAGTTGACTATGTCTTCCTTCATTCCTTTCCATAAGAATAAGGGTTTAAGGTCTGCCCTCATTTTCGTGACCCCTGGGTGATCCATGTACAATGCTCTATGAGCCTCGTTTAGGATCAAACTCCTCAACTCGTCGTTCAGTGGTATGTAAATTTGATTTTATTTAACTCTCAATAATCCATTGTCGTCAAACGTAAGCCCTTCAAATCTTGGTACCATCATTTTTTTTTGTCCGATAAAATCCTTGACCTCTTTGTACCAGCCATCATCGCGTTGTAAGGTTATAATATTTTCACGTATATTTGTCTGAAGAGGCAACACCAAAAATATGCGAGGTCTCTGACTCAATGCATCCACCACTCGGTTCATTGTTCCCTTTATGTAAGTAATCTCTAAATCGTACTCGCTAAGCAATTTCGACCAACGTCATTGTCGAGCATTCAGGTCGCTTTGCATGAATATGGGTTGTAGTCCATAGTGGTCCGTTTTTAGTTCAAATTTTCATCCAACAAGGTAGTGTCTCCACACTCTCAAGGCATATAAAATAGCTAACAACTCCAAATCCTGCATCACATAGTTCTCCTTGTGCCTTCTCAATTTCCACGAGATGTAAGCGATCACTCGATCGTCTTGCATCAAGACTCTGCCTAAGCATTCCTTGGATGCATCAGTGCATACCAAGAAGTTCACGTCCATGTCAGGGACATTTAGTATCAGTGTTGTTGTCAACGTGTCCTTGAGCCTTCAAAATGCCTCCACACATTTCTCGGTCCAAACAAACTTCTTGTTCTTCTTCTGCAATTTCGTGATCGGATTTGCTATCTTAGAAAATCCATTGAAGAACCTTCGATAGTATCCTTCTAACCCATGAAGCTACGCACTTCCGGGACATTCTTCAGTGCAGGTCATTCCATAATATCCTCGACCTTTGTTGGATCCATGATGATACCTTTGCTAGAGATGACATGCCCTAAGTAGTGAATCTTCAATTGGTAAAACAAGAATTTAGACAATTCCCCATACAATTTGTTTTCTCGCAGACACTGTAGTACCAAGCACAAGTGCTCATCACGCTCCTCCATCATCCAAGAGTAAATCAAAATATCATCACTGAATACTTAGACGAACCTGTCCAAGTAGTCATAGAACACCTCGTTCATCGAACTCATAAATACCCTTGGGGCGTTGGTCAGTCTCAATCGTAAAATAGTAAACTCGTAATGTCCAAGCCTCATATTAAAGGTGGTCTTAGGGATGTCCTCCTCCTTGATCTGCAACTGGTGATACCCTGATCGCAAGTTGATCTTTGAAAACATAGTCGAGCTTTTCATCTGATCGAACAGATCATCATTCCTTGGCAATGGGTACTGACTTTTGAATGCTTCTTTGTTCAATTGATGATAGTCAATGTAGAGTCTCCATGATCCATCCTTCTTTTGAATGACAATAACGGGTGCACCCCACGGTGACACATTGGTACGTATAAGTCCTAGGTCCAACAACTCCTTCAGTTGCATTTTCAACTCCTGTAACTTCGGGGTCGACATCTGATAAAGCTTTCTTGCTATCAATTCAGTCCTCAGTTTTAGGTCTAAGGTAAATTTCAAATTCCTCTCCGGAGGCATCCCAGGTAACTCCTCAGGGAAGACGTATGCAAACTTTCTCACCACCAGAAGGTGTTCTAAACCTTCCACTGATCCCTTCTCGCAAACACAAGGATCGCAAAAAGATTACATCCCTTGCGCAAGATCTTCCATAACTGTAAGGAAGAGATGAACCTCAGGGACAATTCCTAGTTCTGACCTACAATCACGCGTCTATGTCCCTCATCATCAACCAAGCTCAACAATTTCATCTTACCATTGAGTATCGCCTCTTGTGAATTCAAACAGTGCACACCGATCACGACATCATAAGATCCTAAGGTCGTGAAATACAAGTTGGCCCTTGTGACAAAACTATCCCAGGTTAAGGCTACAACCCGTAACCTTCGGTAGCACCTGGATCTATCAAAATGATAAGGGTCTGGTCAGCGATGGTACCTGATGTCTCGAGCATACTCGACTGGTGCTCTGCCTGGAGGTTTTTCACTGTTGCATGAATCCAATGGGCCTTGCCCAAATCTCCCATGGTAGTGGATCTGGCTGATCCATATGCTGTAGTCCTCTACACTAAGAAGTCACGTTGGAAATGTGGCTGCCCACATTCCAACACACCTTTTTTGGTCCTGTATTCCTAGTACCCGAAGTAGAAACTGAATCCTAACACTAAGTCCAAACACAAACTTGTTGAACTTAAGTTCTTTGTAATTTGGTGTGGAGCATACCGAAACAACTCCAAAATTGGGCCTCGTACATGGGCACCGTACGACCGCCCTGTCGCAAGGCGTTGAACTTGTTGAGCTGACACTCAATGAATTCCTTTGATAGAAGCCACTCTCAGAAGCGTTCCTCGAATAGTTCCCATGACACGTCTTCGATGACCATGTTCAAATGCGATAGGAGCATCTTCCATCATAGACGAGCACACCCCTTCTAATGAAAGACCTCCATGTAGACCTTCATGTTGGAGGTATAGTCGCGAAGTGCTAAGCATGTAGCCATATTCTCCAACCATGCCTCAGCGGCTACACCGTCCGGGCCACCAAAGAACTTGGGAGATTGACCTTCTCAAATTCACGGTGAAAGCTAACAGTACTGGTTGGGGCGCACTGTGGACCCTTAGGGGTACAGGCGTCCTGGCCTCAACTCAGTACATATGGTCGATCAAGGCCTCTGACATTCCTTGGAAGGGCCTTGTCAGACCATTATCATCCCTTACAACATTTGAATATATCCCAAGGACTTGTTCTTCCCCTTGGGGTTAGACTCCGAGGGCGTAGGCACTTTTGGAGGCGTCACACCTCCTTCCACGACACCACGTTATGAATCTTTGAGGCATCCTCTAATCGAGATCACCACATGGACACATTAAAGTTTTTAATTAGCGCTAGGTTAACACTCAAGGGTCCACTGGAATGGAAAGCCTGGTGATCCACAGTCACAGGGTTGAACTCGCTCTGATACCATATGTAACGTCCTCGTCATTACGACTACAAGTGACGCAATTTTATTTTTTTTCAGCAGGAAGGAAATCAAGGACAACAGGTAAACGACACAACTTGGCGACGAGCACAACTTACGCGTTTAGGCAATAGACCACCAAAAACCCCGCACATTAGCACACCATGCAATCGAACGAACATGTGACACACGAAAATCCAATCAATTCAACCCAATTGCTTCGATGACCAGTCACTAGAACCGTTATGGTGAGTGAGCACAATCACAAAGTTACAGAACAAGGTACCAAAATTCAATTACAGCAACTGCTTTGCCATACACGGGAAGAGCATGACCCAGCCAGGTTTTGTAGGCGCTTCTCTATCAACACGCGCATTGATCCCATCCTAAGGAATCATGCCTCCACAATGCGTCAAGCGCAAGTAACTAAGGCGTCAACTTAAATAGTCCTAAGCCTTTAAATCAAGACACAAAAGGCCCCACCAGAAGTCCAAACTTAACTGTCAAACCTAAAACAAATCTATAGATGATAAAACCCTAATCTATTATGCTATTTTTCGACGTCGGGTAACCACATTCAGTACTTTTAATTACGCAAGGTCAAATTATAAGAGCCACAAGCCAACTCCAAATTACATGTGAAACTTGAAAATGGGTGTGCGCAATGTCAAAAATTAATCGCAGGTTAGAAGCAATAGATATAAGTAATGGAATCGATCACCTAAGATCACACATGAGTGGAAAAATGGAATTCTAGGAAAGCAACAATCTCGCTTCAATAATTCTAAGTGGTAGAAGGGTTCAACAACATGACCTCCAGTATGATGAGCCTAAACTAGAGACTTCAACTAGCTCTAACAAGGTTGACTGTAATATAAAGTTGCAAAAGATACAATGGATCCTTAGCCCTAGTGAAGTCAAGGCAACCACTATAATACAACCATATCAACTTCTACATCTCTAAAAAATATTTATATCCTCAAAACACAATCTATATTCTGATATATTTTATGATAATTCCAATTGATATATAAGGTCTTGTATCAGATTCATGCTTACCCACAACATATAATGTGGAAAAAGATAACCCTTTTAAATCTACTTGCACATACATGAAAATTGACGTTTTGAACTGTTGTATCTAATAGTTAAAGAAACTATTGTAATATACAATTAAGAACTGATTTAATAAGTGTTTAAAGAACTGTTGTGATAAACAATTAGCAATTAAAGAAAAGGTTATAAACAATCAAGAAACTGTTATAATAAACAATTGAAGGAACTACGTTAAAACATTTAAAGAACTGTTATACCATAACCAGTCTATTGAGTGGCAAACTGTAGAAACATTGTCCATCAGTTATATGTTATGGTTGTTGTTAAGGGTGTGATATGGCTGAGATTGATAATGATAAAAGAAATCACATTACTAATAAATTGTTGGAATAACAACTGTGTTTTAAAGGAAAATCACAGAGTCAACATGATATAGCGATATCATCATATATCTCTGTCAACGATCAAGTCGTTGTTCTGTGGAAGGTTATTGATACATATATTTATAAAACTTGGTGATAAGTAAGTTGTTGACATTGTTGGGTAAACACAGAATAATCCACCCAGAAAATCGTGGTGTAGAATCACTGTATTCTGCAAATAAAATCGCGAGGGGGAGACTGGGTGATATGCCAAGTAAAACACAGAATTTTCATCAAACGCTGACATAAATAAAGTGCAGATGTATATATACCAGCTCGCAGCCATATTATGAAAGAAAAATGCATACTTACCCACCAAAAACGTAGACATAAATTACACACCCATTGATTAATTAATTCACTGCCAAGATCAAGGAATTCATTGTCAATTGCTATTCAAGATAAGATTGTTGTCTGTATTAGGGATTGACCCACTCGCTGTCTAAATATATCGTTGTCTTGTAATCAAGGGAATAACGACATTGCTAACTAGTAAAAGGAAAATAACTATCATAAGGTTGCTATATGAGTTCGTTGTCAATGTATCAAACGCAGTCAAAATCAATGTATTAATGTATCAAAGTATTAGAATCAATATATCAAAATCACAGTCCAAATCATTGTCAATGTATCAATGTATCAAAAATCGTTGTCAATGCATCAATGTGTCAAAATCGTTGTCAATGCATCAATGTATCAATCAAGGTATCCAAATTGCAGTTAAAATCATTGTCAAAGTATGTTGTCTAGAAAACGAGGTCATAAAAAATGCTCATTTAAAGAGTCGTTATCAATAAATATAAATCACATTCACTAAATGTAAGTCGCAGTAAATCACAGTCACTAAGTAAGTTACAGTCAATATATTAATGAAATCGCGGTGAATAAGGAGAAAGAAAACGCAATCAACATGATAATGATATTGATGGTAGATTTGTGGTTCATCTACTGGGTAAATCGTGGTTCATTAAAAACACGGAGATTTTTCCCACTCAAAACGATGGGCTTCAAGTTCCACATGTAGAGATTATCAAGAGTAAGCAATTAAAAATGCAAAGTAATAATTCGCAGTGGTAAGTAATATAATAATCTACAGAGAGAAAATATAAACATTATGCGGAGGTATTCAATCGCAAGAAAGCCCAATACAATCACTCAACCAGGAACAACCATCGTTGATCTAAGAAGGGGTAGATAGTTGGCTAAACTATCATTCGCTCATCATCCACGCACAGAAAAGAAGGGCATTAGAATCTATAGGTTTCTATGCACCGAAGTGACGACCATCGATTTGGCTCTTGGTTGACTGCTTTGGCGTGGACTTGTGATCTAGGGATGGGGACGAAATATTAAGCACAACTCTTCAAATAATCAATAAAACAAATAAACAGTCATAACAATTAAGGATCGGTGGCCAAGGAGATCAAATCGATGCAAGGAGCATAAAGTTATGATGATTTTAAGTTCTCGATTAAAAACGTTAAGTAAAACACTTTTCTTTACACAATAAAAGTACAGAAATGAAAGTGCAAGATCAATATTAATCTACCATGCAAAATAAAAACATGCGTATCATAGCCCAAGGTGATAGCTCCAAGTTGTTGTCCCGCGTGCTCCATGCAGTTCCCGCTTGTCAACGGATGTGACTTCACCGGTACCTCCCAGCCAATGCTAGGATACTCTTCTTCCCCCTTAGCCCCCCCGAGCTGCAAAGGGGCCACACACTCTAAACCAAAGAACAACTAGCAACCAGCTCGCCTCGAAAGGTCGAGCTACCACTTGTACCCGAGGTGGGTATCTCAACTCGCACAAGATAAGTCAGTCAAGTAAAAAATTCTGCAGCGTAATGTTACGCATCCAAGGAGAGATCCATCCTCCTCCTCCTCCTCCTCCCTCCTTTATATAGAGTTTCTAAGTGATTTCTTTCCCAAATTCTCATTTAATTTATTTTTCAATTATTTAATTCAGAAATATCCTCCCTCGAACACATGTCACCCACCCCCTTCGTTTCACCATAAATTAATTTCATTAATTATTTAATTACTCCTATTTCCCTCACCCACCTAAAATCATTCCTAGAATCGCTTCTAGGTGTCCCCAAATTCCCTTACACATTTTAATGACTTACGCCCTTACTAAATTCCTAGTTGAGCTCAATTTAGAAAGTTCTTAAAGGAAAGATTCCTTACTAAGTTAGGAATTATGTTTTTTCCTTATGTTTCTCTTTTTCTTTATGTTTCCCCCTTTTCCCCTTAGTTTCCCAATTCTTTTAAGTTTCTCCTCCCTCCTTTTTATCTAAAACTCAAATTAGCAAGTGTAGAAAATTACTTTTTTCCCCTTTTTCTTTTTGATTAATAAATTTTAATTAGCATATGTAACAAACAATGATTCCCCCCTTCTTAAGAATTTAATCCCCCAAAGTAATTTGATTCTAATAAATTAACTGAATTTCTTACCCCCTTCTTGTCCCATGTTTAAATATGAAAAAAAATATTTTTTTACCACAAGTATCACTTCGACCTAGATTTTAATTTCCTAGGTTGGGTGACATTTTTATTAGGGAAATTGTTTTTAAATCTTTCTTATCACATCATTCGTTCTAAGGCCATCTAGGTTTATTCACTTAATAGTTAACAACGCGACGTGCCCTTCAGGATGCATTAGGTGCTCCAAGGGTTCCACTCGCCTTTTTATGTTTTCCTTGCGCGATGTGCCCTTCAGGATGCACTACGTGCTCCAAGGGTACCACTCGCCTCTTTCCATTTTGCTTGTGCGACGTGCCCTTCAAGACACGCTACGTGCTCCAAGGGTGCCACTTGCCTCTTGACTGACTTGGTAGACATCAGAAACCCCTGGAGTCAAAACTCTGCCAGGTGATCTTGTGGGAGACTAAGGGCCTCTAAGGAATAAGGCCCATGCATTATTGTGTACCTCTTAGAATCATTGTGAGCGATTGTCGTAGTCTGCCCTCACGACATCGTGGGTATTTTCAAACTAGGTAATCGTTAACCTACAGTTCGAGCCACGACGGGAGTGCTAGTAGGATGTGGTAGGGATTTTGTCCACACCTCTCCCTCAACATCTCCGGTTGTCATGCGTGACCCCTCTACTCCACATGTGAGTCTGGTTGACAAGCTATCGACAACCTGCATCATCGACGAATCATGTCAAAAATAAAATCAATCACCATGACATCTAATCAGATGTGCATATGTCATATCAACAACAATCAAACCCCAATAGTCCACTCCCTGACTCGATCCAGAGTCCAAGGGGTTTCATCGATGCCTCTGCATCCTCACGGTCCAAAGTCCTGCACACTCAGGAGGACCCAGTCAATAGCACCTATCTATGTAATTACAAAAAATAACATATAATCACATCCATAATGCCTCATAATCATATCAACGACCAATAGTATAATAATCCGGATCACTTGCAAGCAAGTGTCCTCAAAGAATAATTTCGTTCAGTGCGTGCAAGAACGGGATGTTACACATCCACAAAACTTCATGTGAGTCATTCTATAATCCCCCCTCTCTAAAAATATTACCTGGTTTTGGAATATATACTCCTTCGCATCCATAGAACTTCTTGTGAGTCATTTTGTATTCCCCGTTCTTGTTCTATATTACAAATACAAATCTAGACAATACATTAATTTGTTGGTTTTCATTAAAAATGTAAAGTTATCTTAAAAACAAGTCTGGAGGAGAAATTAAACTTTTTTATGGAGAAGTTAAACTTTTTTATTTAAATATGCAATAAGCACAATCCACTTATGCATTAAAATCTTTTATCTAAACATACAATAATCACAATCCAATGAGCACAATCCACTTATGCATTAAAATCTTTTATCTAAACATACAATAATCACAATCCAATGGTGCATTGAGGATATATATACAGTTGGATGTAAAGCCCTGCATATCCCTACATTTTTAATAGTGTATGCTTGAACTTATACATCATTAAATACAATGAACTACATATCCCTGCATTTTTAATAGTGTATACTTGAAACTATATATCATTAAATACATCACTGTTAGATGTGTATTGCTTATTTTTTTTTATGGAATTTTTAAAATAACATTCAAACATCTTATTTAAAAATAAATAAACTAACCCCGGTGTTTCTTTTCTTCCTTCAATCGGGTGGTTAAATAGATAAATTGAAAATTAAGTACCATAATGTACCAATGCTAATTGTTTTGGGCTTAAACTCAATATTTAGAATCCACTAAAATTATAGATTATATACAGAACACCACAATAATTAACCCGTTATCCTTCTATATATATATAATAATAATAATAAACAGAATATCTTAAAATTAAATCATTATCATACTTATCATATATATATATAAAATTATCCTACTTATCATTTATATATATATATATATATATAATAAACAAAACATCCTAAAATTAAACCATTATCTTACTTATATATATAACACAATTATGACATGCTTAACACAATAAGTACAAATAAGTTAATAACAAAAAAAATATTCCAATAATAAATGAAATAACCACCATACATAACATTATGCACATCTTAAAGGTATCGACAACTTTCACAGCCTAATCTTCTACACCTTCCTTCCCACCCTCGACAGAAGGGCTGGCACCAATGTCAACATCAACTGCTCCTTGGACAACACACTAGTAAATAGTCTCAACAAAGTTAGAACTTAGTCTATATATGTCTGCCTGTGTGCTTGTTTCTTCTGGAGCTTATTTATCGATTGCCATTTTTTCATTGTTGCACATAATATAGGCATTTTGTTAATCATTCCAATACAGTTAGAGCATCCTCATCTATTGAGTATTAATATCCTTTTCATGGTTTCAACATAACAAAATTGTAGGTGTAAGCAGGATTTTGCAAATGATAGTTTTTTTAGTGCATTAAAAGTTGCAGCATGTATTTTTGATAGGGGTTGTTTAACAGTTTTAAGTTTTGGGTTTTTCTACGGAATTCATGAATTTACAATTTTATGTTATTCAAATTGCAATTTTGAATATAGAAATGGATTTAGTATGTTGAAAAACTTCAAGGCACTTGGATTATACAGAAATAACCACTCAAATCTGCAGATCCAACAATTTCTAACCAAATTTTGAGTAAAATTAACAGAAAATATCTCTAAAAAAAAATACAAAATATATAACAATTAAACTAAAACATTCTATAAACTAAAACATTCTATATATCAGAAAGCATCTTGGAAGCACTGACACATGGCTTAATTCTGATTACTAACTGGAAAATGGCCTAATTCTGAGTACTACCAACAATATAGTTGTAGATCCTCGAACACAATGGAATTAAAAAAAAGAAGGTTATGTAATAGCAGCAATGTTTCAACAAACCTTGGAGTAAGGCATTTGTAAGTGGCCATTCAATAGTGTGAACACTGACCCTGCTACAGAGGCAAAGAATAAACTTTTCTCTTTGGATTGTATCAACCATTGGTGGTACAATTACATATCATTTGGTATCAAAGTGGTTTGCGAGGATGCATGGAGGGTTGCAATCCATGCACCACGGGGAAGGGAAATCAATAAGAAAAACTCCAGAAACAAAACTTGAAGATAAAATCTCTTTAAAAGGAAAAACATGAGCTGAAAATGGAAGTGCAACACCTAGACAGACTACCAACAAGTTTTCCTCACCAAAACCATAGAAGCTATGGAAAGGTTCAGAATCCAATCTATCCAAGTGAGAAAATCAATTTTTCAGAAATATGTCTAGCAAGAGAGTAGGTGTTTTCTAATGCAAGAAGAACTGCATAAAGAATTGGCAGTAAAAGAAGAAACTTTGGCCAAGCTACAAGTAGAAGTAAAAAATAGGAAGACTGAAAGCCGTCACTAAGAGCCGTCCAGACTATGGAAAAGGTAAGCATTCACATCAGCTTACCAATCATTTACATTGACTGAGAAACACCAATTCATTCCTTAGGTAGTTTGGAGTTGCACACAGAAGGAATATTAGTTTGTTAACTATATTTTTTTAACTCTTGAATAAATCAACAACCAAAGAGAAATAACAAGCACACATCCATAGTTGCAATATGTAAAGAATATATTTTTAACTCTTGAATAAATTAGCAACCAAAGAGAAATAACATGAACCACACATCCATAGTTGCAATACATAAAGAATATTTTTTTAACCCATTCCAACTGAAAATAAACACTCCATACTATATTAAGAAGTTACTTGATACAATGGTTATGAACTGTTTTCACTTATTTCTATGGCTCCCAGGCTCTCAAAATATTCTTCTCACAATTTATTAACATTACTTCTAAACGGCCTTGTACTCTTCCTCAAACAGATAAAACCAAGCTCAAACAGATAAAACCAAGTTATATCTCTACTGCAACCCATTTAGAAGGTTCCTTACATAATTTTGCTCCTTCAGAAGTCTGGCTGTCCAACGATTGTGCTCAATCTTTTTCTAGTCAAATGAAGTCGATATCACAGTAATGCATGTTTGGACTGTATAAGAAAGAATTTTGACTTCCCAATAAAGATTCAACACGTTATTGAAAATGTTAAAAGGTTAAATTTAACATAAAATCACTTGAAAATAAATATTTTTTCAAAAAGATATAAGATAAGTATGAAACTACCTTGAAAACATGTAGAAATAATGTTTATTCGTCTTCTCTCATCTCTAACGTAGCTTAATATTTAACCCTAAATCTTATTATTTTTCATACATTATTGTAAAGTGAATTGATGTTGAATTGAACATTTACCATTATACAGTAGAAACATGCTTGCATGATGGTGACATCGTCTTGATGGTCAGACAATGGTTGTCTTCTTAGTCTTCGTATACGTTGTATCCTTCTCCGGATTCATGAGACTTCTTATTTGTATTTGTCTTTTGGTCAGGTCGGAAAGAGCCATTTCGAGGGTTTGGGCTCTCTTCATTTGGACACGTTTTCTTCAATCTCCGATGGGGTTTTCCTCTCCATTTGACGGATTTGTGAAGGGGAAGGTGATGTGGGAAGTTAATATTTGGTGGCTTTGGTCGCTGGGATTGAGAATAGGACCGATGGCGTTAGGAAGAGGAGAGATTTAACGAGGCAGGGCAGTGCAGGGCAACAGAAATAAAGAAAACACCAATGAACAATAGTGAGCCTTTTGGATTTACGTACCAGGGAGACCCTCCTTTGTGGTGACTGGCGAGCGTGACAATCGACTCTTCTGTATAATTAATCTCATAACTTTAAAAATAATAGATGAGGCTAGTCATGAATCCACCGACAAATATGGCAGAATAGATGTAACTCAGTCTTCATGTTTAAAGCTAAAGAGAGTTCATATTATGCAGTGCATACCCACAGGGCATGTTTTCAAAAAAAAGAATAAAAGAATAAAACTAGCATTTCCTTCAACTTCCCACAAAACTCCATTGTAAAGCTCCTTGCAAGGAAATGACTCTTAGAGAAGCTTGTCACCTACAAAAGCAGAGTGAAAATTAGCTTATATACGAAAATATCAGCTTCGTAGAATTCACCTACTAAGGCTTTGTAGAGAATTCATGAAAGATATAATCAGAGAGAAACCAATTTGTTGCACATTGATAGGAAACAATTACAAAAGTAGCAAAACAAAAAATTAATAAATGGCTTTTTTCACCAAAATATGGTGATTTAAATCCGCAGAAAATCACCATTTTTTATTGTTTTAAATCCATTTTTGAATACAGAAATGGAATCAAAATGCTGATAAACCCTTGGAGGACTTGGATTATACAAAAATAATCCCTCACAACCACTGATCTAACTATTTCTCACAGGATTTCAAGCAAATGTACTCGAAAAATATGACCAGATAAAAACCATTTCTTAGAACTTTTAGCCTACGACCTTACAAATAATCCCGTTAATATCCCAACCCAACAACATATAGCAGAAACCACCTACAAATAATCCCATTAGTATCCCATTATGCCTTTTGTAGGTACTTGACATAATAATTAATTACTTAATTATAATTAATTTAATTAATTAACATTGTCTAATATTGGGATGAGAGAAGTTGCCCAATGTCAATAATACTAAATGTTATTTTTTTAGTTTATTCTATACCAATTCTCTTTACCCAACCATAAACTTTTTCATTGCACAATATAACCCTTACAAAAA
>WSFP011467937.1:0-18129 GCA_009831015.1 Picea engelmannii
AAATTGCTCCAAGTGGCCGCATTGGCTGGGGCCGTGGATGTTTCCCCGTAGGGGTTTTACCACGTGAAAACATTGACGTGTTGATATTTGATCTGATTATGTCAGTGGTTACTGAAGGTGTTCATCCTCTGTTGGAATACCTATGTTGTCGAACAATCGAGACCCACCTATCCTTGCCTCCACATTTAATACGTCACCACGTACTAGGGTGGACCCTTCAGGAGTTCGAGACTTCAGAACTATGGAGGTTTAGGGTGTAGATTCATAGATAAGACGAAAGGCCCAAAGGCCGGAGCCACATGGATATATTTCTGGCTCCTTCGGGATTTCGGGACTACAGAGGACATGTGTGCAGAAAGGAAAAGGAACGTTCAGCGCCGAACTCCCCTCTAGCATGTGTGTTAAATGAGGATCAAGTCTTGCCATTGGATTGGATGGTGGATGGACTTTCCCTGTGGATGTAGGAACTTGGGGGATGGTACAAATTAGGTGGGTCCATGTGGGTGCCATGTGGCCCATGACTGAGAATGCCTGAAGAACTTCAGAGGGCCATAACTTGTAATCCAGAGCTCAGTTTTGAGTCTGATAACGATTGTTAGAAAACCACTGTTGAGTAGAAGAGGATGGAGACCTCAGAGAGATGATTAGACATGATTAATGTAAGCAAAATTTTGATGCCCCATCCCTAGAAAGGGTACTTAGGGGTTAGGTGTGTTACATTTTAGTCTGGCTAAGGCTATGAAAGACAAAGGTCTAGTTTGAGATGCAATTATTCGAGAAAATAATCTCCACCCAACAAATATTAAAGAAATTGAAAATTGGTGGTTTGTAGATTTGATTCTAAATAGGCCTTTGACATCTATTCTTAGAATGAATAAGAGTAAAACGTATGGTTTGTTTGTGTTTTCAAAACACATAAATTTCCATGGGAAAGGAATGGACTATGAAGAAAATGAACTCTGTTTTAACCTCTTGTGATAGGGGTTATCTCTCTGTAATTTCCTTGGATGAGGAGGAAATAGGTACATGAGTAACCTCAAAACCAACTTGGGGCTAGAAGCTAGACCTTCCAACCAAATATGGCTCTCTCTCTTCAAATCAATCACTAAAAGGATTGATTTGGTTTAACTCAAAGGCTAGAACTCTAATATAAATGAATTTATAGGGTTGGTTGCAATATGAACATAAAGTACATTGGGCTATGGAGTCACTAAAGTCAAAAGTCAATAAAACTTGCTAGATACTTGGTATATTTAAGAAAGGACTGAACCAATGCAAGATATAAAGTAATATTCTAAGCCAGATATATATGTCGTAGGCAACACATTATAGAGAAAACAATAACCCTTCTAGGCATCTAACAAGGATGAATCTCAAATAAATTATAACAAAAGTACAACTTGAACTACATGCAACAAATCATCTGATAAATATGAGTTCTAATACATATATTTCACATCAACATAAATAAGAAACCATACAATATCAAGTATAAAAAATGAAAGCAAAGACTGAAGAATCACATTCATAAAATATCACAATCACATGTATCTCTGTGGTCACAACTCAAGGACTTCCGATCCAACAATTTTTTCATTAACAACAAGGAAAAATTACAATATGTTCAATAGTATTCCTATACACAATTTCCAACCCTTTAGTTTTCATGGCTTCCTGAATATATACAAAAAAATATGTCTATAGTATCAAATTCAGATTCAACTATGATCCTACAACAACACTAACAATTGCACATAATGAGCATGATATCTTTAACAAATTGCTAAAAATAAGGAGTCGACTTGGACTGATTTAATTTAACTACAACGAATTTGATATGACAATAAATGAAACACAAAATTGTGATTTCCACTACTGATGTTTGTTGGATATGAGCTGACACACTTGTCGAACCATTCAAGCTGAGTTGGAGGTGTTCTGGTAATTTTGTCACTGTTGCGCAGCAAGTCCGCTGCACAATCACTACCTACAGAAAAAAGCAGTAGAGTTGTGCAATAAGAAGTGGTATGATCAAACCCATGAGTAATAGTTCCTCTTTGATAAAATAATGTTCTTATGTATATGACCTTTTGCAAAAAAAGAGTCAAAATTGCAAAATGACAAAAATGTGTCAAAAAAGTCTCAGTGGTTCAGTTCTCTGCTGCTTCATCTAGAAATTCAAGCTTGCCCTTCTTTCCAATATCCACTTGCTAAAAACTTTGCTTGAGGGTCTTGTTCTCCTTCCTCAAAATGAGGTTCTGTTGATAAAAACTATTCAACTATTTATGTGATGGCAGGTTCCTTCTCACCATTGATGCAACTTTGTCTAGTGTAGGTCCACACTCTCTTAGGTGTTCTGCAAAATTCATTTTGAATTCCCTATCTCCCTCCTTAAGTTGAAATATCACATTTTGTGCTTCTCTGAGTTGTTCATTTAGCCTCTTGAAAGTGTGTTTTCCTTCATCATATTTCTTTTTTGTTGGCTGATTCTATGCTCAGATTTCCTCTTGATGCTGCAACTTCCTAGTTGAGGACCTTGTTAAAGGCATACTAGGCATAGGATTCTCCTCTACCTATGGAGTCTACTTTACTATTTTCCCTTTACTCTTTTCTTTTGAACAAGTTGGAGTTGATAATGTTGACATTTCTCCTATCACAGAGGTATCTTTCCTGAAATATTATTCTAAAGACTTCTTCTTAAATTCTCTATTTTCATGCTGCAACTGTGCTATGACAAAGTGAGCCTTCTTCAATAGTTCTCGCAACTCAATAATTGAAGTATCTATGTCATCTGAGAGGGTTGGTTGTATGAAGGATTCTGGAGTCTCACTAATTTCCTTTGATGTATGTATAACATGCATTCTCTTTGTTGCAGACTTGGTGAGTGGTTTTCTAGGAGCTTCAGTCACTTCTAAAGAGAATTGGAATTTCTTCCCTTTCTTTTTACCCCACTGACTTGCTACAGGCTCTTAAGTCTCTTTTGCCCTTTTCTTAAAAAAACTCTTAGGGATTGATGTTGCATTTCTTTCTACTGATGAGGGTGCAATTATCAAACTTTGTAGGCTTCCTAGGGAATCTAATGCTACACTTGATGAATTTAGAAAAGACTCCCAGTCTTGATTTCTCTTTCTGGGTTCTTCTAATACTAACAGTTTGATCAAAGAAAAATGGAAGAGGCTAACATCTCCTTGCTCCTTCCTTAGTTGTACTCTGTCAAGCATCCTTCCTAGACTTCTAAAAAGGTAATATGGTAGATTCAAAGGCTTCTTACTAGTAAAGTGCATTAAGATCCTAATATGGTATTGGTAAACCCTATTAAATCTCCATTCACATGTAAAAAAACTCTCGATAACCCTTAGCAAATCAATATGACTTTCTAAAAAAAACTCTCTGGGTATGGTAGCTCTAAATTTAGTATGCCCACCTTAGCCTTAGCGCCATCAAAATTATCAGCGAACTCCTTCGCCACCTGTCTCCTGTACCCGTGGAGTTTTTCACAAAACCTGATGCAACCCACTTGCTCAAATGATGATTTGATCGCTGGCTATGTGTTTACCAAATTCAAACATCGTGGCTCAAACCTCATGATATCACCACCCTTTACATTCTTTCTTCTATATTCTGGAGTTGTCATGATGCTGATATGTGTCAACCCTGTGTAGACTGTAAGCGTGTGAAATAATGATTAGAACATGTGTGCAACAATAGCTTTCAATATTTATCTTGTATCAAGTTAACACTTCAAATTATGATATTCTGGATCCCGTGCGCAACACATGAAAATAGTAACCTCTGTGCAACAAATGAAAATAGTAACCTCTACGCAACAAAAATAAAAATAGTAACCTCTACGCAGTGCATATCAATGACCATAACAGGGACTTTGTGTGCAACAAATGAGAGTAGCGTCTTCTGTGCAACAAAGAACAACAACGTCCTCTGTGCCTTTTCTGCAGCAAGGAATAACAACATGAATCTTTGAGCAACGAGCTTGGCTGGGAGGTTTTGAAATTTTAGATGAAGAGAAATGATTTCTTGATGCTTTCTTTACCTGGAGGGAGGATAAATTTGAAATATAACTTCAATTAAATCATGAATTATTCCATCATACCTTGTCATACCTCCATACACATCATTATGATGTCGTACAACAACTTGCGTTGCGCAATGGTTTTCTTGATGATGCGACTTGTCCTTGATAGATTTGATTTCATGAAACCATTAGAACGTTGACAAGACCGACTGTGACTGTCTTGAAACGACATCATGACCCTTCATAATTACCCTTTAGTGACATCAAAACCCACATCTTGGCACAAAAGCCATAAGTTACATGGTTAAAAAAGAAAACCCGACCCATGACAAACAAACCTATGACTCATGATTTAAGAAAAAATCATACAATGTTCTTATTTAACCCAAGACTTGACTTTATCCTATAATTTTATTCAAAACCCAAAAACCTATTTATAGGACACTAACACATGCTCCAATGGGGATGGCATCCTCCTTGTGAGGTGCCAAATTATAGATAGACTGGTAGCCTTATCCATTGGGCTCTTTATTTTCTACTAAAATGGTTCAAACTGACTTGATATTTTATGTACAAACACACTTGGCATTACTCATCAGACCTTAGATCCTTCTGTTCAAGCTTCAAATTTGTTGAGTAGCACCCAAAACAAAAAATACTAAAGAAAATGGATATTTACAATGAAGTGAAAAGACAAATGAAATGCTTTAAGTAAAATAGTGCTTGAGAAACCTACGATTAACAAGTCCTCCAATGATGTATTCTCCATTAAGCTCCTACAAAAGGAATGGATTATTCCCATGATATGCTGCAACTTTGTATGGCCCCTTCCAAAGTTTTTCAAATTTAGAATGTTTACCCTTGTCTTCAATTATTGCATCCCATTTTAAAACCAAATCATTGATCTAAAATTCATCATCCTTAGTTCTCCTGTAAAAAACTTTCTTCATTTTCTCTTGATATAGTTGAACATTCTTAAAAACCTCTTCTCTCATTTGATGAACATGAACTCACTGAATTATTCTTCTCTGAACGTGGTTTGGTTCAACATCTACTTCTTGCAACAAATTCATGACTGGAAGTCCAATAGAAGTAAGAAAAACTGCCTCTGTACCATAAACAAGCTGAAATGGAGATGTGTCAATAGACTTCTTTGTACTCACTCTGTCTGCCCAAAGTGAAAAAATCAACTTCTTGTGCCAATATTTCTTGTTTTCCTATAGTAACTTTTTGATGATCCTGATCAAACTCTTATTACATGATTCAACCAAACCATTACCTTATGGGTAATAGGCTGTTGAGTGATTGAGCGTGATACCATAATTTGCGCAGATTTTAACTAGTTTATTAGACTTAAAAGCAACAACGTTATCTGTAATAATCATTCTTGAACAACCAAACCTTGAGAGTATATTGCTTTCAAGAAATTTTATGATGAATGAATCAGTGGCTTGACGGGTAGGTACAACTTCTATCTATTTTGTGGAATAATCTATGGCTATTAAAATCCATCTATGCTGAGCTGAAGATGAAGGATGTACTTTCCATATGAAATCCAAACCCCATTGTTTGAAAGGGGTTTCTATAGAAACCGGTTTCAGAGGCAAAGGGAGAAGCTTTATTTTTCCTTCAAAAATATGACATTCATGGCAAGTGGAAACATTCTTATATACATCAACAAATATGGTAGGCCAATAGAACCCTGATCTCAAAATTTTATTAACTGTTGTCTTCCAGTAATGATGACCTCCAAAGTTACCTTCATGGAATTCTTTCATGGTTTTTTGAGCTTCAACCTTTGTAAGACATTTCAATAATACTCCACCCGAGTCTTTCCAATAGAGGGAATCATTAAGCATGCAAAACTTTATTTCCCTTTGCTTCAAAAATATGGCTTTAGTTTTTTACAATTCAGGAGGGGTCTGCAAGTTTTGTAAAACAAATATGATGTCACTGTACCAAGAAGAATCCAAAAATTTCTAGCTGGGGCTTCTTCTTCTATATCTTCTCAGAGATCAACAATAAAATTTACTCTCAATAACTCAAAATTTGATTGAGTCATCATTTGAGAAATACCTTGTCCTTTGATTAATTTCGTAGGATTAATTTCCACATCATATTATAACAAAGGTGCAATCCACTTACCTCTCTTTCCCTCAGGATTAGGTTGAGTCAAGATATCTTTCACAACACTATTTGGAACATATGAAAGGACACAAGAGTTTAAAACATACATCCTTAATTAATTCAAAGCTTTAACTAAGGAATATTCATGTTTCTCCATAATATTGTACTTAAGAGTTGAATCTCTTAAAGACCCACTGAAAAAGGAAATAGGATTCTCCAGGTTCTGATCATTTTTCTACATTAATACTCCTGCTATAGTGTGCTCTGAGGCAAAAGAAAAAACAATAAAATCCTTTGCAAAATCTGGGTTGATCAAGACAAGAGCTTTGGTTAGAGCTTCTTTCACCTCTTCAAATGAATGTTTTGCATCTGCTGTCCATTTTATTTCATTTCCCTTCCTCAACATATTTTTGACATGCTTTATTATTTCGACAAGGTTAGGGATAAACCTTCTTAAAACAATTACCCTACCTAAAAAGGATTGTACCTTTTTTTTTCTCCTTGGAATACTAATTTGCTGTATTGAAACCACTTTGTTAGGGTCGATTTTGATCCCATCTCTTGAAATAATGTGTCCCAAGAGTTTACCTTCTTGCACAACAAAATTTGATTTTTATGGGTTGAGAGAGATCCCAAATTTTCTTCATTTCTGAAACACCCATTCCAAATGTTGCAAATTTTCACTGTCAGAATTTGAATACATAGTTATATCATCCAACTAAATCACAATGAATTTATCTTTCACCTCAACAAATTCTATGTCCATATCCCTTTGGAAAGTTTCCCCTGCATTCATGAGTCCGAAAGGAATCTTAGCATACATGAAAGTGTCCCATGGGGTTATAAATGATGTCTTCTCTTGGTCATCTGGGTGCACCATTATCTGGTTGTATCCAGAAAACCCATCCAACATTGACATTCTCTGGGAGCCCACAATCTTTTGTAGGATGTGATCAATTTTTGGCAAAGGATAATTGTCTTTAAGATAAACTCTATTCAAATTTCTAAAATCTATACAAAGCCTTGTTTCTCCATTTTTCTTTTTGATAGGTACAAGGTTAGCTAGAAATTTTGAGAATCTCAAAGAAACAATTATGTTGGCATCAAATAACTTCCTTATTTTTTTCTCAATGAGTGGCAACAAGAGTGGATTTATTCTTCTTAATTTTGTCTAAAAGGTTTCTGATTTTATTTAATTGGTATTGTATGCTGAATGATGCCTTTATCATAAACCTTTAGGTCTTCATAACTCCAAGCAAACACATAAGAAAACTGTTTCATTAATTCCTTCATCAATTTGGACATTTTCATACTCTTCTTTTGACTGTAGAAATCTGATAATCTATTTGTCATATTCAAATACTTGCCAGTGTTTGACATTATCTGGAATAGATGGCCTGTGTTTTACTTCAATTTCATATTTATTGTTGGGATAAATTGGAATTTAAAAAAATCATGCTGATGTGGCAAGAGCATCTGGAATCTGATTTTGTTCCCATGGTACCACTGAAATGTTATATTCAGAGAAATATTCAAGCAATTCCAGGACCAAATTCCTATAGGTTCTCATTCTAGGATGCATAGTTTGATATGTACCTTTAATTTGGTTGATTATGAGTTATAAATCTCCATGAACATATATCTTCTTAGCCTTTAAATCCTTTAAAACCCCCAATCCTAAAATGATAGCTTCATATTCAGCCATATTATTGGTGCAATCAAAAGCCAATTTATAAGAACAAAGTTTTGAAGTAGTATAAGGAGAAATGATCCAAACACCAACTCCTACTCCCTCCTTCCTAACTTCTCCATAAAAATCCATATTCTACACACCTTCATCCTCTTTATTGTTTTGTTCTGAAACTAATCCTTTTTACTGATCCTTTGAAACAATGTGATCATCTTCTTCAAAACATAAATCATTATAGAATATAGAAGATCCAATTTCAGTCTCAATTGAGTAAATATCATGATTGTTGGGCTATTTTTTCTTCTCACCATGTATTTCAAATGAACCTCCTTGTATAACCTTCTGTCCTAACAAAATACTGGCACTGTGGCGTAAGACATGTCCATTTGCAAGGTAGCCTTGAGTTTAGAAACCCATGATATTGATAATAACATTCCAAATTTAGGAGGAATGTCTGCAACAACTACATCCATTATCATAGTTTTTGATGGGATCTGAGATAAAGTAACAACAATATCTTTGATTAAACCCTTACATTTCACCTTTCTTGAAACAAAAGAAAACAAATCCTTGTATGGTCTAGTGATATTCAAACCCAACTCTTTCATGATCACCTTTGGCATCAGGTTGTGAGATGCTCCTGAATCTAACATTCCATTATGAAGAGTTACATTATGGATATTTAGGCTAACATATAAAGGAGGCACATCATCATCATTGCCAATTTCCTCAACCCGGGGACCAAATAAAATAACAAGATGGTCATATTGTACATTAAGGATGTCTGAGGTCTGTTCCATTTTAAGCATATTTACAATCTGACATTTACATTCCATATTTATGATCAAATTATTAAAAGGTACATAAATCTTAAACTTTACCATTTCATTTTCAAAATTAAAGGAGGGTTGAGCGTTTTCTACTTCTTTTAGAATTGCTTCTCTTCTTACATCTGGAACATATATAGGAGGATCTTCTTTCTGTTTTCTTTTATTTGATGTATCCTTCTTTGGAAAAACCTTTTCTTGATGACTGGAAGAGGGCATGTCAGCTTTAGGATCCTTTGGAGTACTTGCTACATTTTTCTTATGCCTGAGGTTATATTATTCTTGGAATTCCATGATGGAATTTTGATATCTTTTCCTATAATCCTATTTCTATTTTAATTCTTCATCTTGCATAAACATATCATGTTCGTCTTTAGTTAAGTAAACTTGTGACCCTTCTAGGCCAAAACAACAAATATCTTCAAGAGGTTCCTCAAACAAATATGCAACATAATTATTTTGGAAAGGAGGTCTAATTGGCTGATAAGATGGAATCCTTTATTCTCTCTATCTTATCCGAGGAACTGAAGGTCTCCTAAAATTTTGATTTATGGATTAAAGGTCATAGGGCTTATCATCCAATGACAAGTTTTCTACCAATTTCTCCATAGTCTTTACCAGTAAGTCAATTTTTTCATCTGAACCTTGAGAAGTAGAGGGTAGAATTTCTTCTTTAACTTTCTTTCTATCAGCTTCTATTTGGAGCTTGATATTCCCTCATGCAAATAGATTCACTTCCACTTTGATTGCATCATTCATCATATCAGTCAAAGAAGTGGACCTTATTTCTCTTAGTAACAAGGAAAATTCACTCTCGAATGCATCAGTATAATGGAGTGGAGAAACTTTTGGGGGAGGCTTTACTTGATCATTAATGACCTTCATAAATCTATTGGAAAACTCCTGTACTGTCTTAGCAGGGAGTCTGTTTAAATGGTTGTATTGTTACAATAACTGCAAAGGGTTTTTCTTACTTCCCCATCTCCCAAGAAAAAGAGTTTAAAATTTTTCAAAGTTAGGAATGCTATTCACTGGGAGAGCTTTAAACCATTTCCTAAATTCTCCTAAAAAAATTTGTGCAAAAAACCTCATCTTAACATCTTCATCATCTACTTCTTCAAGATCCATGAAATCAATGAACATATCTACATGTTGTTCGGTTGTTACATCCCGTTCTACATCAAACTGTTTGATTCTTTGTGCATAATTCTATAGTATATCATGAAGTGCACCAGGGAGGACTAATGGGGAAAATATTTCTGCCATAACTCTAGGAGGAGTTTGACTCGACTGTATGATCAGACTGGGAATTACTACAACTTGGATAGGAACAACATGAATAAATGTTTGAGATTTCTTTTCATTAAATAGAATTTCAGTTAAATCAGATTCTGACTTGGATATAAACAAAGACTTTTCAAATTTAATTTCAAATTCAAGGTCATCAATGCTTTTTACTCCACCTTTAGGCAATGACAAAACTATGTCCATAAAAATACCTAATTGAGTTGCTTTTTTGTTAATTTTGTGCAAATTCCTTCTGGGTTGTCAATGGATTGTGGAGGATCTGGATCTAGATGATTCCTTGTGTATTTTATTTGGGTAGACAAGATTCTGTAACAAACTTTATCTTCAACAAATGATCTTCAAATTTGGAGTCTCCAAAGTGAAAGTTCAGCCAAAGTTGTATCCAGTTCACTCTCACTCTCAGGAACCAGTTTTAGATTTTTTTTTTTCGTTTTCCCAGGGAATTTTTTACCTTCGATCCCTGACTGTTAGCACTAGGAATCAACCTCATACTGCAATGAGGATAAGCTCAATACCCATCATTTATACAGTAAAAGTAAATGAGTTTTAAGGGGGTCAAATGGATAAGACTTGAGATAATGACATTCTAACTCAGAAAATCTGGGCTGGCATGCACAAGCAATTGAGGTCTTGTATCAAATTCAGTCAATAAGTTGGATTAAATTTGAATAGGAGGAAGAATTTGGTGAGAAAGTGTAGAGTTATGCTATGGACATCAGGTATTCCAACAACCTAAGGAGGAAAAAAATCAAACACAAGATCCTCTTGAATTCAAATTTTCAAGGAAACTGAAAGACATTAGAACAACACTATAATCAAGCATTCATCATAATATAGTTAGAACAATCCATGTGAATCAGTCAATCATGAACACTCTCAGTATCAGAGGAAAATAATATGGAAGAATAAATATGACTTAGATTAATCAAGAAGTCTCAAATCAAGTTACATAACCAGAGAACCAAAGTTCTTCATCAAAATATTACAATAAGGGAGCCTAGATCAACCATTGACCCTCTACAAAATATCAAAACTGCCTATATATAAGAAGAACTGTTGGAACCATCAGGAGTGTGATCAGATTGCTGCATTCAAAATTTTCAGTCAGCGTCTTCTTTGTCAGACTGTGCAAACAATCTTCTGTTGTCAGACATGAGCTCTTCTGTCTAGACCTTCTCTATCAGACTGCACATGCAAATCTCTGTCAGACACGAGCTCAAATATGTCAATCCTTTATGTCTTTGCATTTATGTGCTGAGATGAGGCCTCAACCACCACTCTCATTCTCAGTAACTGCCTTCATCAGGATTAGGACGAGGCCTGACACCCATAACTATTCTTAGATGGTGCCAACGAATTCTGCGAGTAAATTTTGATGCCTCAAGGATATGCAGATCTTCTTCTGTGACCAATACAGGCGTAGAATGTGGTAGGTCGATAATGTATGCGCATGGGTGACGTGGATCGAAATGCTTGGCACAAAATTGCATGGCATGATGAGTGAGCGATGGTCACGTGGAAGGAAGTGGAGGATGTTGGAGCTTTTCAGACCCCAAACATTTCATTTTTCCTATGAAAATCATGGGCAGAATGCCACATGATTTATACCATAATTCTCTTGAGGGTAAACCTCAATTATGCTTGATTCCTATGAAATAGGTTGTAAATTTTGGTGTTACCATTTAGCTCCACAGGGGATGGCATGCTCCCTGCGAGCTGCCAAGAAAAACTAGTTCCAGTGCCTTAACTGTTGGGCTATGGAGTCATGATCTGAAACATCATACTGAAGAAAATAGGCCGACAAGAGCACTATTCTAAAAATCAAAGAAAACACACTTGCTCCCGAGGGAGCTTATTTATGTACAAAACCTAAGTTAACTGACTTTTCAAAATGCTAGGTGAAAGCAAACTTCCACTATAGCCATTCAAAATGTTTGATAACTAAATCCTTTTCTTCACTGCAAATGATCCATAAAGGACAAGGAAAGCATGACAACTGAATAATTTCATTCTTATGATCACACATATTACCTTCAAATGCTGATAAAAAGATCAAGCCTGCATGCTCCAAAGCATTTGAAAGGTGTAACTTTATGTACTCATCGACAGGGTCATGAAACTGAAGGCAACACATGATTAAATTATGAAAGGTTACCTTCACTGTTTGAAAGTTGCTGACAACTGGCTTGATGTCCTCTACATGCACACTTGATTGAATGAAAACCATAGGCATATGTGGGTAAAAAATCTCCTTACTGTGAACTGTAGGTACAAGTGGAAGAAGGTTGGACATAGGAGGCTGCTGATCCACTGATGACTGCTGATTTACTTCTGGCTGTGTATAAATGATCTCTTCACATGCCTCAACTAAGGGCTGCTCCTGGTCAAACTCTCGGGTTGTGTCTTCTGTGACAAGGCCAAATTCTGCATCATCCTTACTGTCTTCATAGTGATCAAATATAATATAATCTTTCTGCTCATCATCACTAGAATATCCATATAAAATGGGCTGCCTTTCATGTCTATGATCAACCTTTAAAAAAATAATTTCATCAAGAATATAATTGTTAAAAATATCCATTTCAGGAACAGTAGTAACTGCTGCTTCTAGCTGTTCATACACATGATTTTCATCAAGACAGGGTTTCTCATGGATACCTGCGTCGAAGAAAAAATTGTCCACAGTCTTTTCTTCATATGGACAACAGGTAAAAGCTGCCTTACGTTCAGAGTTGAGATGATAATGACTTTGAATCTTGCCACAACCTCAAAGGTTCTCCTCTACTTCCTCAACATACATGAATAACTGTGATAAATATGTAGATTTCCTTTCTAATCCAGATGGAAATTGGTGGCCACCCACCTTTTCCAACTGGCTCAAAACAATTTTCTAACAATTTTGGCAATTTACTATTTTTAGCAGTTTTAACTTTTGGGGCCATTTTGAGGGCCTAAATGAAAGTTTTTTGGGATAGAGCTTCTCAACGATGTCCAAAGGAATTATTGAGCCCCCAAAATGAATCTACTCGATGATACCTTTCCAATGGGATATCACACGCCTAAAACGGAGATCGTATGAAAAAGTTACGACCCCAGGAAGTTAATGTATTAACTTACCCAAACGAGGCCCACATGACTTTTGGCGCTTCATCTTGTTAGGGTCCTAACCCGCACATAGGTAGAACAATATATTTGGATGTAATAAAGACCAATATTAATAAGGCCTTTCAATAAAATAGAATAAGGCGGATGTAAGAAGACCTAATAGAAGCTTCTGCTTCTAGAAGGATCTTCCTCTAGATGCTTCTTTTTAGTATAAATAGGAGTCGAGGGTATGAGAACCCTAGCTTGGATATTATTGTAATAGAGCTCTGATCAACTGGAGGTTTCCCCCTCGAAGAGGCTGTGAACATTTCTTTCAGATTCAAAGTGCTATTTCTGTTGTTATTCTTATATCATTTCAATGTTATTGTGGTGAATGTTATGGTTATATTGTTGTTATTCTTCCATTACTAGCATTTTATTTCTGTTCTGCATACATTTTATATCTGATATATTACAAGTGGTATCAGAGCACTTTCCTCGACAGAAAGTGTGGGTTAATTTTTTTTTCCAGGGTAGAGACGTATTCCGATGTCTTTAAGCCACATATATCTGTCGTTACGCGCATAAACCCGTAGTTGAGGGATTCATACACGTAGGAAATACAAGTGGTACTTAAGCGCACATCTGTTGGACACCCTTGTAACCCCTGTTGGTACCCCTTCGAGTGGTAGCACATCAGACAACACCTATGTACAGATCAACCTAGATTACTTGAAGCCCTCTTTAGATAAACCAATCGGTCGCATAACTGCTATAGTGTCACCGAGAACAACACTCAGGAAGATACTCCCTAGTACCTGGGTAGTCGGGTAGTATGGCTAAGGGTACGGTCTATCCTCCTGAGTTAGTGCCTTGAGATATTGGGCCAAGTACTACTGTTGGACCCCGCATGTATATCAGAGAGCTATAGCACAGGGAAAACCCTTGTCTTTAGAACCCTTGAATACTTAACCCTTGGGGACATAAACATAAACAAATTAAAACAGACAAGATCTATTGCCGTGCAACTGTGTTTGGGTTGCCAAGTAAATACAAATTTATTTCTATTTAAACATTTGGGCATTTCCTCTCTGCAGTATTCTTCAGACCGGACGTAAAAAAACCAAAAAAAAAGAAAAAAAAAAAAGAAAAAGGTCTGGAAATTTTTTCACCATTATTTCAGACCTATTCCATTGGATTCATCTCTTCGCCCTTATCACATTCATCCATATCATTTTTTCGGCAATTTTTTTTTTTTTACCCTGCTTGCCCCTTTTCAGTTCCCCCATCCTCATGGCCCACACTCGTAGCCAAGACTTGGAAGCTTGCTTCAACACCTTGCAATCTAGTCTCATTGAGACTCAACAAGAAGTGAAACAACTCAGTCCCAATGTTGTCGCCATCAATACAACCATGCAGTCCTCAATGGGAGAAATCAAACAAGACCTCACCACCCAGCTTGAATCAGTCTTTTCAACACTTTGCACCAAACTTCATATCCCTACAGATAATCCTTCCTCTTCCTCACCCCCACATACTGAAGGTGACCATTCCTCTCATTCCCATACCTTGCAGAACCATCACTTTCAACGTGACCTACGCCTTCCATGGGTGGATGTGACCAAATTTGATGGCTCGAACCCCACTGGTTGGGTAACCCAAATGGAACATTACTTCTCTTTATACAGTATTACAAATGACTTGGCCAAACTCCAATATGGTGTTCTCCATCTTGATCAAGAACGTTGGTAATGGTGGCAATGGAGAAAAAATTCTCGTCAAGGGTATATTGCTTGGACACAATTTGTGGCAGAGCTTTATGAATGATTTGACACCGACACCAACCATTTGGGCCGTTTGACAAAAATGAAACAATTAGGAATAGTGGAAGACTTTATAGCTGCCTTTGAGTGGTTGGCTTTTAAAACAGAGGGCATGTCTGATGCCTTTTTCCGAGAGTGTTTTATTAGCGACCTCAAGGATGAAATTCGGGCCCATGTCCTCATGGCTCAACTTGAGAGTTGGGTGGAGGCTACCAAAAGAGATAAATAAGCACAACAGGTTGTATCTTCTCAAAACCACAAACCCTCCTTCATCCCTCACCCTAAACCAATAAATCCCACTAGTCCCTTTGCTCCATGAAAGATCCAAAAATTGACCCGGGCTGAAATGGATGAACGCCAACTCAAAGGCCTTTGTTATAACTGTGACGACAAATATTTCCTGGGCCACAAGTGTAAAGAACAAAATATTTTTATCGCCATCTTTGAGGAGATTTTAGAAGAAGATGAAGAAACCCCCACTATGTCTGAATCACCTGAATCCACTAACATAACCCCTCCCTCAGACCCTCCCGAAGTAGAACCAGTCATTTCCCTCAATGTTCTTACTGGCTTCTCCGCTCCCCAAACCCTCAAGCTAATCGGTTACATAAAGAATCAGAATGTCATCATTCTGGTTGATAGTGGCAGTACCCATAATTTTATTCATCGCTGCATTGCCCAAGAATCTCATTGCTACATCCATGCCGTCAATAATTTCCAAATCATGATTGCCAATGGTGGTTCCATGAAATGTGGAGGGTGTTGTGAAAATGTGCATCTCCAAATTGGTGACTACCACCTGAAATCCCATATGTTTACTATCGATATGGGAGGTTGTGACATTGTGTTGGGTGCAGATTGGCTAAGGACTTTGGGTCCCATTCTCATGGATTTTAAAGACTTAACCATGAAATTCGACCAGGAAGGCCACCAATATAAGTTCCAAGGCATCACCGTCAGTTCACCTGAGATCATTAGTTCCCATCGCATGGAAAAGCTTCTCAAAAAGGGTCATTTTGGTGTTATCTCCCAACTCCATGCCATACAAGCAACAAATACACTCTCGGTACTGCAAGACCTCCAAGCCATCCTTTCTAAACATCAATTGGTATTTTCCACTCCCCAAGGCCTCCCTCCTTCCCATGGTGTTCATGATCATTCCATTCCCCTTGTACCAGGAAGCCTTCCTCCCAATATCCATCTGTATCGTCACCCCTTTTCCTAAAAAATTGAAATTGAGAAAATGGTCCAGGAACTCCTTACTGCAGGCGTTATCTGCCCTAATATGAGCCCCTATTCATCTCTTGTGGTCATGGTCCTGAAGAAAGAAGGTTCTTGGCAAATGTGTCCTAACTTCCATGCCCTCAACAAACTTACCATCAAAGACAAATTCCCCATTCCTGTCATTGATGACGTCCTGGATGAATTGAGTGGCGCCCAATTCTTCACTAAACTGGATCTTCGTTCGGGCTACCACTAGATACGTATGAAAGAGGTAGATATTCTAAAGACTTCCTTTAGAACTCATGAGGGCCACTGTGAGTTTTTGGTCATGCCCTTTGGATTGTGTAATGCCCCCTCCACCTTCCAAAGCCTCATGAATCACGTCTTCCGTTCTTTTCTCCGCCATTTTGTCTTAGTTTTCTTTGATGATATCCTCATCTATAGCAAAACCTGGACATACCATCTTGCTCATGTGGATTGAGTTCTCCATCTACTCGCTCAACACCAACTTTTCTTGAAACAGTCTAAATGTGATTTTGGAGCCTCATAAGTAGAATACTTGGGTCATCTGGTTGGAAAATATGGTGTCAGGGTGGATCCTAAAAAGATTGAAGCTATGCAAGGCTGGTCTCACCCAAAGACTCTTAAGAGCTTGCGTGGATTTCTAGGCTTAACAGGGTATTATCGCAAGTTTGTTAAGAATTATGGGAAGATTTCAACACCTCTCACTGCTCTCCTAAAAAAGAACTCTTTCACTTGGACTCCAGCCGCTGCTCAAGCCTTTCAAACCTTGAAGATGGCCATGTGCACCACTCCAGTCCTCGCCCTTCCTGATTTCACAAAGACCTTTGTGTTGAAATGTGATGCCTCAGGGAAAGGAATTGGTGTTGTCCTTATGCAAGAGGGTCAACCTTTGGCCTTTACCAACAAGAAGCTATCTGAAAGAAATCTAGGCAAATCCATCTATCAAAAGGAAATGTTGGCTATTCTGCATGCCGTGGATCTGTGGCATCCTTATCTATTGGGGCAACGGTTCCAAATTAAGACAGACCATCAAAGCCTCAAGTATTTTCTGGAACAACGCATTTCCTCCCTAGAACAACAAAAATGGTGACTAAACTCTTTGGATATGATTATGAGATCATTTATAAGAAAGGAAAAGACATTGTGGTTGTGGATGCACTTTCCTAAAAATATGAAGATGAAGGATCCCTTTTTTCCTTTCATTCATTGTACCAGATTGGCTCCAAGTCGTTCGCCAGGAATGGCTACAAGATCCCAAAAGTTCACAGTTGATCCAACAATTGCATTCCAATGCTCTAGCATCCCCAGGGTACTCTTGGCTCCATGAGGAACTTCGATACAAAGGCTGTTTGTATTTAAGTAAACAATCAAAGCTTAAATCCACGGTACTTTCTGAGCTTCATGCTACACCCACAACAGGGCACTCCGGGTTCACCAAAACCTATGACAGGGTCAAACGTTCCCTTTTCTGGGATGTATCAAACTGGACATTCATAATTTTGTAGCTGAATGTGACGTGTGTCAACGCAACAAGGGAGAAATAGTCAAATTACCGGGCACACTACAACTGCTCCCGATTCCACCTGCTATTTGGAAGGATATCTCTATGGATTTTATTACCAGCTTACCCAAATCGGGAAATAAATCCTTCATCATGGTGGTTGTTTATATCCTTTCCAAGTATGCTCATTTCTGCGCCCTTCAACACCCGTTTACAACATCCACGGTGGCTCAAATATTCATGGATCAGGTCTTCACGATTCATGGTATGCCACACTCTATTGTTTCTGATCACGACCCAACTTTCGCAAGAAATTTTTGGCAAGAACTGTTTAAGATACAAGGAAAATAATTGCATCTCAACACAACTTATCATCCCCAGACTGATGGCCAAATAGAAGTTGTCAACAAGTGTTTGGAAACATATTTGAGGTGTTTTGCCTCGAAAAATCAAAATCAGTGGGCTCAATGGTTACCCCTAGCTGAATG
>ML876858.1:21969-35527 GCA_009831015.1 Picea engelmannii
CCCCCCCCCCCCTTCTCAGTAATCCAACATTTGTAACATTCAATATTGTTTGGGGCCACATAAGAATTGTTTTCCTAATTATTTATTTCATAATCCCTGCAATCTACAACCTTATGTCCAAAGTTAGTACAATAAAAACAATGACCATAAAATAAATTTACATACCTGGGAGTAAATGATTTTCCTTGTGGTGTAGTCCTTCTGTAATTCTGACTTGTATTATCAAGATATTCTCTTTGGATTTTCTTTCATAATGATTGAATCTTACTTGTTTCTTAAATGTAGAGGGTATTCTATATTCATTTCTTTTTGTTTCATGTGGACAATGATTCCTTCCTTTGAGAAATTTTTCATAACTCTTTTGTTTTCTTTCTTCGGTCATGGAGCTTGAACCTTTCTCAATCTACATTTGGTTGTATCTCAGTCCACACCTGTCATAGTATGGCCTTTGATTTTTTATGATCCTATTCAATTTATTGGTTCTATCTTGCTGCATGTCCTTCTTCTGAAGATCTTTTCTTAGAGTGACTATTTTTTCTTCCAACCTTTCAATAATCTTCTCCTTATCTGTTAGTTGATTTCTAAGTATTTATTCAATCCTTCTATCCTCTTCTACCTAGAATTTCAAATTCATAATTACCTGGTTGACTTCCTCTGAGTTGAGATTCTGATTTTTGTTTAGTTCTTTCTTGAGTAACTTTTTTTTATTTTTCTCTTTCCTTAGTTATTCTAAGGCACTAATTAATTCTTCTCTGAGATCGACTTCACCTTATTCTTTTGAACTATCGAAGTTTCTTGTTTTACTTTCCTTAGCCATAAATAGTACCTTTTTCTGAATCACTGTCAGTTTCATCATCTTCACTAGATGAGGAACTGTCTTTTCTTGAGTATAGATTTTTCTTGAAGGAATTATTCTTGTTTTTACAGTTTCCCTTTTGATATTTATTTTCTTTCTTGGGATCTTCCTCTTCATCACTATCTGAATTTCTGGCATAAGGAAACTTATTTGCAAAAAGACCAATTTTACCGCAGTTAAAACATTTCAACGAAATCTTACCTTTATATTTACATGTTCCCTTTTGCAAATTTCTTACGAAGTTTGTCATTTCTTCATCTTCTTATTAATCATCACTGCAGCTACATTTTGACTTTGGATTTTGCTTGCTCTTTTTCTTTGTCTTCTTGGATGCTTTGAATGATGCTTCCTTTGTAACTGGATTTTCCTGTTTTTTTCTCATTTCATAGGTTGTGAATATTCCATGTAGATCATCCATGCTTATAGAATCCAAATATGTTCTTTCTTCTAGCATTGATATCTTAGGATCAAATCTCATTGGAAGAGATCTTCGTATTTTTTAAAAAATTATAGATTCATCAACTTCTTCTTCCAATCATTTAATTGCATTCACTGTTTCATCAACTCATAAAAACTAAGTTGCAATATTTTCATCTTCCTTCATCTTCAGCTATTCAAATTGGCCTTTGTAAGTTTGAAGCTTTGTTGCCTTGAATTTGGTGTCTCCTTCATAAACATTCTGAAGTTTTCCCCATATCTTCTTTGTGGAGTCGCAATGCATAACTTTGACATATATTGAATCAAACAGACCATTCAGGATTCCATTTTTGGCTTTCAAATTATTTTCTTCAAGTTGAATTCCATTTTTATCTGTTGGAGGAACGGTTGGTACTTTGTATCCATCTACCACTGATTTCCAAACATCAAATCCTTGTTCTTGTAAATATATTTTCATCCTTCTTCTCCATAGTGCATAGTTCTATCCATCAAACTATGGTATTCAATTTTTATACATACTATTTGTCTCCATGATCTACCTTCCAGTGGTTAAATTATTTCCTGAAGGAACCTTGCTCTAATACCAATTGTTGGACTACTGATTGGGGGGGTAGAATCAGTAATGAGCAATTTATACCACTTATTAATCCTTTTAACCACATTGTATATTCTCTTTACTCATTCAACCATGTTCATATGTTCATCATCAATATATTAATGTATCATAAACATTAACATCCATCAGTTCATAATAAACAATAACAAACACATCCACACAATGCACAATACACCAATATTTATGTGGAAACCCAATGCAGGAGAAAATCATAGAATTATTTTCTTATATGTCAAGAATTAAATTCAAGGAAGAACCAACTTCCAATTCTCCAGCTCCAACTGGAAGGAGGATCCAACCCCCTGGTTTCTTAGGCTCCAACCTGAAGGAAGCACCAACTCCCTAATTCTCTAGCTCCAACCAAAAGGAGGCTACAACCCCCTCAGTTCTTCGTATACAACCAGAAGGTGTCTACAAACACCTAGTTCTTAGGATCCAACCTGAAGGAAAATCCAACTCCCTAATTCTCCGGCACCAACCGAAAGGAGGCTACAACCCCCTTTTGATGCCCCATCCAACCACCCTGAAATATAAATGCCAAAAATTATGAAACCACTGCCACACTTTCATTGTGAAATATACCATTGTAAACATATACCAATCGATGCCAACAACCTGTAACCAACCTGTACCAATATCCTGTAATCAATCCTACACCACAAGTCCACCCGTACCAACACATGCCACAGGTACGTGACCTATCTATGTTGTAGCTCGCGTATGTACGTGACATGCCTATACTGCAACCTACATATGTACACAACCTCTCTATAATTAAACATGCTTACACCTTCATAAATCTATGGTTTTCAACTTTCTAAACCTTAGACTCTTTGTTGTCTCTATCACATCAACCTGTAACCTATCACTATGTCCAATGTGCAGTTTTTCCTTATACATACATCATCATACATATCCCTTAACCAAGTGCATCTATGTATCTCTAGTCATGTTCCATGAATGTGTATACAATCATGATCAAGTGTAATAGCCCTCACATGGAATAAACATCAAACCCTCACTGATATGCAGCCTCACACTACACAAACAACTTCACAACCACTTCACAACCAAAAACCCTCAACCATGTACCACAAAACAAGATATGTCTCAACATTGTATTTCTGTAGATCTATCTCATACAGTGAGTGTCATACAAACAACATCCTCTCTATGGAAAATCCTCAAAATCCCATAACGGTATCTCATGTAGAAAACAATATCCAACTACACATAAAAATATGGCATACCTTTTGAACCTGTAGATAGATCTATTGTACCTTATCACTGTAGACCTTCCTAGGAATTTTCTTTCAGACTATGAGAACCTGACACCCTCAACAACTCAATATTTCATGGATTTTCCAATTGTACATGCCAATTTATACTTTCATCCCACGTATATACGTGACCTCTTCCACTACAGCCCATGCACACCTCAAAAACTAGGGTTTATTTAGTGTTTCTTCAACTCCAAAAATTTCATCGTCAACCCTTCTTGTTACCTCAAACTCACTTAACTTCAGATGTATCAATGAGTACCTGCAATAAACCTTAAACAATAATATATATTCAATGTTCTCAATAGATGCTAATAAGAGACCCTCGCTCTCTTATTTATACTCTCCATGTAACTTCCTCTAGAGGTTATATTCTAATTGTTTTACCCAACTTCCTTTTTTAGGGTTAACCCACTTATAACTATGTTTCCCAATTACAACCACTTTATCCACAAATAGTAAATTCACCACTTCTAGTTGCAACTAATTTATTTTTAATTATTTTATTTTTGCAACATCTTAACGCATGATTAACTTCTAGTTAGAACCACTTTGACTAGTAAAATTCTTCTAGGAGTTTCTAGAATACATTGACTTATTTGAACTTCTAGGGGCTTCTAGATAACTCATGAGGGTTTTCCAACTTCACAAGGCCATAACCCTCTAACCGTAAGGATTTATGTTATGTTCCACATATCACCGGAAATGGCATGACATGTATTATCCATATAGAATAGTCTTAGCTGCATATACATTTATCTCCAATCCTTTGTACCTAAAACAAATTTGGGTTCCTTACCCAAACCTCTGGAGCTACCGGAATGTGCTTCCATACATACTCAAGGGTTGACATCAATATATAAGGGTTGAAATAAATCTACTACATCACTCTCCAAGGGTTGAAATCAATCTATGACATCACTCTCCGAGGGTTGACTTCAATGAAAACCAACTATCCAATTGTTCATGAGTCTAGACCAATTTTCTAACATCAAGAAAGAAATTCCTCAAGAAAAAAGAAATCGATCAAAATGGTAGAAGAAGAAAGAGAAAAATAAAAGTTATGTGTGTCAAAGCATGAGGTTTTAGAAGAGGGAAATAAAATTTCTAGCAGAATAGATGTTGTTATTGTTTCTCCTCCATCCCTCAAAGAAAAGCGCAAGAATTCATTAGAGAGAAATCCATCCAGTATCTCATCAAAACTACTTGTTGTGGGTGGCCAAATTGATGCAGGAGCATCTCTCCACGTCAGCCAGCCATGCCAGCGAATTCAAATCGCACGCTAAGAGAGAGGCGCAGCCTCATTTAAATCTGAATTCAATGCAACTTAATGTTTAAGTTGTTGAGCTGGGAAGCCATGCCTTTGTGTAGGATGTAGATAAGATTGGCCTTAAATGTTTGTATGGCTGAGATCTAGATCCGATTCTGGACTAGACAGCCCATTCAATGTAATTGAATAGGGTAGGTAGGTTGGAGGGAAGCGCTCGAAGAGCCCCCTCAGATAAAAGAGATTTCGTATCTCATTTTGTAGTGAGTCGAGTAAGTTGAGTGGGGTGATAGTCTCGTGTAGAGAGCAGAATAGAGGAGAGCCGAGACCTTGTTATAGGCTATGCTCAGGAACACCTTGTATAAACAAGAATTTGCCATTTTAATACAAAGAGAAGTTTTTCCTGCATGTACTCTGTGTTATGTGAATGTTTGTGAGTGTTCTTTATGTATGTTGTAGATGTATGCTAGGCATTTGTAGGAGTTCTTGATTTCAGGGTTGAAGGTCTTTGAAGTGTCACACCAAGAGGGTGTGACAGAACGTTGCGGGTTCTGATAGCCGTACACAGAGGATGCACTTCTAAATTCTGTGGGTTCAGACAAAGACGTTTTGCGGCACAAGAACTAGAGTCAACAACTCAGAGGAATACCTCAAGGTTGTTGAATACCTTGGAGGCAAGGATGTGTATGAGAGACACAGTTGCAGACAGAACTTAGCTGTGAGTTCTGTAAAGCTCTGCCAAGTGGTCATTGAGCACAGGCACAAGGTGCAATTGGAGGAACTCTGTTGTGAGTTCAGACAGAATCCAGAATCACTGAGGATTCTGTGAAGCTCTGTCAGGTGGGCATTGAGCCAGTGCAAGGAGTGCACAAAGGAAGACTTTTGTTGAGAGTTCAGGAAGAAGAGACAGAATCACTGAGGATTCTGAGAGCTCTGCCAGGTGGGCATTGAGTGGGTGCATAGGTGCACAGGAGGAAAGAACTGTTAAATGTTCTGGGAGAAGACACTCTGCCAAGTGGGCATTTGAGTCAGTGTGTAGATAGGCACAGGAAGAAGAGAACTCTTTGAGTTCTGGAATTTAGAGGAAGAATCCACTGAGGGATCTTTGCGGGGTTACTGAATACCCAGAAGCACTCAACAAGAGGTTGCTGGAGTGAAGGATAGCCAGGAGGGCATCCAATTATTCTCCATATGAAGGAGAAAAGGAAAGAAGAACCGAGTTTCTAAGGAGGTCAAAGCTACAGGAAAGCTCAGGACGAGTAGCACCTGCGTGTGCATGTGAAGACTCTGTAGAGGCACAGAAGTCAAAGAACCCTTTAAGGATTCGGAAGTGAAAGCTCAGGAGGATTCAGCATTTTTATTCGCGCAGTGAAGCTCAAGGTAAAGGAGTTCGCAGAGACAAAGCAAAGGTCGAGGCCTTTGGGAACTGGAAATTCTTCCAAGTCTCGGAAGAAAGTGCAGAAGCTCAGGAGATCATAGCAGCCATTGGATTGGTGGAGGAGAGAGATCTGGACCGTTAGTTTTCACATCCGGGAAGGCGTCAGGAGAAGCGCACAGAAGAGGAGATTGTGGATCGTCGTATGTTCACACAGAATCCCGTCAGCCATTGGATCGGGAGAAGATGCTCGGAGTTTAGTCTCTGGAGTGTGCGTAGAAGAAGAGATCTGAACCATCGGATCTTGGTCCAAATACCTGACAGCCATTGGATCTGTTAGGAGTTGCGTGGGAGTTAAAATCTCATAGGCAGAGGTAAAATCCCGACGAGAGGCGTATCCATCGGGATATCGGCACTCGGGATATCGGAGGTCCTAAGGTCAAGAAGGTCGGTACATCTCAAGTCTCGAAACAGCAAAAGAATCATAGTCGTCCATCTAAGGGAGGATGTGTGTCACGTGATCGTCCATTCCGGAGATCCGGACACTAGACATTCGAAAATCGACACTCGGGATATCGGAGTTCCTGAGGTTGTGAAAGTCGGGACATCAGAAGTCTCGAAATCCGAAGATTGAATCTGAGTCATCCGTTTGTGGAGATGCGTGGTGGAGATCGAGCACCCATTGGTACTTGGGTGCATCGGAGTTCGTCATTTCACGAGTCCTAGAGATGAGGCATCCAGGACATCAGAAATCGTGAAATCTCGAGAGTTAACCAGGACCGTCCATCAAAGGAGGACACACGGCAGTAATCGGAGCCATCGGGGAAAGTCCCGACAAGAAGGAGGAAGCGTCATTTTGGGCCAGCTGTCAGCATATCGGAGAAGTGGGAAGTGTCGTTTAAGGGGCTAGTTGTCAGCATAGCAGGAAATCGAGATTCGAGGGATTGCAAATCCTGAGTACAAATGTTTTTCAACATTTGAAACCCTGAAACCCGAGGGAGATCTAGAGCCATTGGCTTCATAGGAAATCATGGTCATTGATCAGGCTTAAGGTGGACAGGAGTCACTAGCTGATGTCATAATGGAGAATCAGGATTCGAGGGATCACGAATCCTGAGGACATATGTATTTGGACATTGGAAAGTCTGAAACCCCGATGAGGAGGTATTGTTGCGGTCATATAGGGGGAGGTCACGTGGACCAGGATCTTATCCTGGAGGGCCAACGAGAATTGGAGCACATCAGGATTTTGAAGTCCAAAACCTCGATAGGAGGATATAAGGCTGTGGTCTTATGAGAGTGGTCATATGGAAAAAAAGGCATAGCCAGGAGGGGCTAAGTCCGGAAGAGATCTCATCGGAGATCGGGGATTCAAGAGGACAGTAACTCTTGACATCAGAAAGGACGAAACCCCGAAACCCAAAATTTTCATCAGGGAAAGAGAGCGGTCATGTGCAGAAGGCCATGTGGGTGAGAAGGACCTGTGGATCGGGTTTTCACAGAGATTCCATTGGGAGTCCAAGGAGTCGCTTCGGCTCAAAGGTGAACTTTGAATGACCCTTGAAGACTGGGAGGTCAGGCGTAGAGACCCTGCGGGGTATGTTGGCGCCTCGCGCCATCAAGTGGTATCAGAGCTTGATTCTTGTCTGTATATCTCAGGAAGGAATAGGCAGGAAGAGGTAAAGAGCACTCTGATATGCATCAAGTGGTATCAGAGCTTGATTCTTGTCTGTATATCTCAGGCAGGAAGAGGCGGGAAGAGGTAAAGAGCACTCTGATACACATCAAGTGGTATCAGAGCTTGATTCTTGTCTATATATTTTAGGCAAGAGAGGTATAAGAGGAAAGCACTCTGATACACACATCAAGTGGTATCAGAGTGGGAACTTCACTTGTATATTCCAGGTGAAGCGGGAAGGCAAAAGAAAGATAGAGTGTTGGGGACTCTGTGATGGTTGTTTGCAGGTAGGCAACAATCATGAAGACAGTCAGCAGGACTGTAGGATGAGGCTGGAAACACTCGGGATGCAAAGTGACAGCAGCAGATTTTCCAGGAGGGAAAACAGGGATAGCAACATGGCTACTCAAGGCCATAGGTATGCTGGAAGGAAAAAATCAGAGCTATGGAGACAAAAAGAAATAGATGAAGAACTCGTTGATATAAAGAAATACATAGAGAAGCTCGAATTGAAGATGCGGCAGGATAAGAAGCCGAGATGGGTATACGAATGGCCCATGAGGAATCCGAAGGAAAAATGGCCAGTCAAGGAGTTGATGGTCAGAGGGAAGTGCAGGCTGTTAAAAAGATGGTTGAGGTATGTTGAAAACCTCAATGGACCAGAAGAGGAAATGGTTCAAGTATGTGAACCAGAGACTGGGAGATGTCTCGATGATGAAGAAAATGAATTGGGGTCAGCTGAGGATCTCAAGAACTGCCAGGAGGGCAGAGAATAAATTCAAGTTTTCCAGGTGGGCAATGAGATGAGATCACTATGGGATCTCACAGACTGTCAGGAGGACAGCCAAGAAATTTCACATTGCCAGCTAGGCAACGATATGAGGTCACTGTGGGATCTCGAAAACTACCAGGAGGGCATCAGAAGCATCTCAGATTTCCAGGTGGGAAGAGATGAACATTCGAGACTATCTAAAAGTCTCACGGACTCAGAGGTGAGTTCAATTCAACAGGGTTTGTTGATGAAGATGGGATTGGTTGATCGCATAGTCTACCAGGAGAGCAGCGGAAGCATCCAATATTTCCAGGTGGGCAGGGATGAGAAGATGAGTTGGAATCAGCCAGAGGAGCTGACAGAGCAGATGAGCTCAAATATAGAGTTGGATCAGCATGTGCAGCTGACAGAGGAGGAGGATCTAAGGGATCTTCTAATGATTGGAGGAATTCAAGTATTCCTACCATTTACCCAGGGGGAGGTAGAAGTCTATGTTGTAGATGGTGCAGCAACAGCAGCAGAACAGTTAGTTGTGACTGTCAGGAAAGAATATGAATTGGAGCAGACTTTGGAAGTTGCCCAAGCAGAAGCAGACGAAGAAGAGAGTGAGCATTCTGAGGAATGGCTCAGTATTTTCAACCAGGAGACTTAAAAGACTACAACATGGGATTTTGCAGCAGAAGAAGGAGAAAGAGAAGAAGCAGACATCATTTTCTTTGTTGATCTGTGGGAACAAATTGAAGCCCTGGAAGAGAGGGTAAAGGTGCAGAGCATGCACATCCAACAGGTAAAGTTGGAAACTGATGAAGGAGACATGGGAGATCATGATGATCTTCTCATGTGCCAAAAAACTTTGCAGCTGGGGAGACTGCAAAAACAGAGCCAGCCACTGGAGCAGCTGGATGTAATGATCGAGGAGATCAGAAGGCTGATGTTGGGGTCAGAAGAACCTACCAGCGAGGAGAGGCTGAGCAGAAGAGAAGCAACAGCAGCAGCAGCAGGATGGAGCGGACGAACTACTCCAGAGGATGATTTGGGATCCAGGGGGGATTTCAACAGCTGAGATGGGAAGCTCATGAGCAGAAGCTCATGAATTTTTCAGCTAAGGAGTTTGATGCAGGAGCATCTCTCCATGTCAGCCAGCCAGCCAGCCAGCCATGCCAGCGAATTCAAATCGCACGCTAAGAGAGAGGTGCAGCCTCATTTAAATCTGAATTCAATGTAACTTAATGTTTAAGTTGTTGAGCTGGGAAGTCGTGCCTTTGTGCAGGTTGTAGATACAATCGGCCTTAAATGTTTGTATGGCTGAGATCTAGATCTAATTCTGGACTAGATAGCCCATTCAATGTAATTGAATAGGGTAGGTAGGTTGGAGGGAAGCGCTCGAAGAGCCCCCTCAGGTAAAAGAGATTTTGTATCTTGTTTTGTAGTGAGTCGAGTAAGTTGAGTGGGGTGATAGTCTGCGTGTAGAGAGCAGAAGAGAGGAGCGTCGAGACCTTGTTACAGGCCGTGCTCAGGAACACCTTGTATAAACAGGCATTTTCCATTTTAATACAAAGAGCATTTTTTTCCTGCATGTACTCTGTGTTATGTGAATGTCTGTGAGTGTTCTTTATGTATGTTGTAGATGTATGTTAGGCATTTGCAGGAGTTCTTGATTTCAGGGTTGAAGGTCTTTGAGGCTTCACATCAAGAGGGTGTGACAAAACGTTGTGGGTTCTGATAGTCGTGCATAGAGGATGCACTTCTAAATTCTACGGGTTCAGACAAAGACATGTTGCGGAACAATAACTGGAGTCAACAACTCAGAGGAAGACCTCAAGATTGTTGAATACCTTGGAGGCAAGGCTGTGTATGAGAGACACAGTTGCAGATAGAACTTAGCTATGAGTTCTGTAAAGCTCTGCCAAGTGGTCATTGAGCACAGGCACAAGGTGCAGTTGGAGGAACTCTGTTGTGAGTTCAGACAGAAGCCAGAATCATTAAGGATTATGTGAAGCTCTGCCAGGTGGGCATTGAGCCAGTGCAAGGAGTGCATAGAGGAAGACTTTTGTTGAGAGTTCAGGAAGAAGAGACAAAATCACTGAGGATTCTGAGAGCTCTTCTAGGTGGGCATTGAGCGAGTGCATAGGTGCACAGGACGACAGAACTGTTAAACGTTCTAGGAGAAGACACTCTGCCAAGTGGGCATTTGAGTCAGTGTGTAGATAGGCACAGGAAGAAGAGAACTCTTTGAGTTCTGGAATTTAGAGGAAGAATCTACTGAGGGATCTTCGCGGGGTTACTGAATACCCAGAAGCACTCAGCAAGAGGTTTTTGTAGTGAAGGATAGCCAGGAGGGCATCCAAGTATTCTCCATCTGAAGGAGAAAAGGAAAGAAGAACTGAGTTTCTGAGGAGGTCAAAGCTACAGGAAAGCTCAGGACGAGTAGCACCTGCGTGTGCATGTGAAGACTCTACAGAGGCGCAGAAGTCAAAGAACCCTTTGAGGATTCAGAAGTTAAAGCTCAGGAGGAGTCAGCATTTTTATTCATGCAGCGAAGCTCAAGGTAAAGGATTTCACGGAGACGACGCAAAGGTCGAGGCCTTTGGGAATTGGAAATTCTTCCAAGTCTCGAAAGAAAGTGCAGAAGCTCAGGAGAGCACAGCAATCGTCGGATCGGTGGAGGAGAGAGATCTAGACCATTAGTTTTCATGTCCAGGAAGGCATCAGGAGAAGCGCATAGAAGAGGAGATTGTGGACCGTTGGATGTTCACACAGAATCCCATCAGCCGTTGGATCGAGAGAAGATGCTCGGAGTTTAGTCTCTGGAGTGTGCATAGAAGAAGATATCTGGACCGTCAGATCTTGGTCCAAATACCTGATAGCCATTGGATCTGTCAGGAGTTGCGTGGGAGTTAAACTCTCATAGGCATAGGTAAAATCCCAAGGAGAGGCGTAGCCATCGGGATATCGGCACTCGGGATATCGGAGGTTCTGAGGTTGAGAAAGTCGGGACATATCAAGTCCTGAAACAATGAAAGAATCATAGTCGTCCATCTGAGGGAGGACGCGTGTCACATGATCGTCCATTCCGGAGATCCAGACACTAGACATTGGGAAATCGGCACTCGGGATATCGGAGTTCCTGAGGTCATGAAAGTCGGGACATCAAAAGTCTCGAAATCCTGAGATTGAATCTGAGCCATCCATTTGTGGAGACGTGTGGCAGAGATCGAGCACCCATTGGTACTTTGGCGCATCGGAGTTCTGCATTTCGCGAGTCCTAGGGACGAGGCATCCAGGACATCAGAAATCGCGAAATCCCGAGAGTTAACCAGGACCGTCCATCAGAGGAGGACGCGTTGCAGCAATCAGAGCCATCGGGGAAAGTCCTGACAAGAAGGAGGAAGCGCCATTGTGGGCCAGCTGTCAGCATGTCGGAGAAGTGGGAAGTGTCGTTTAAGGGGCCAGTTGTCATCATAGTGGGAAATCAGGATTCGAGGGATCGCGAATCCTGAGTACAAATGTTTTTCGACATTTGAAACCCCAAAACCCGAGGGAGATATGGAGCCATTGGCTTCATAGGCAATCACGGTCGTTGATCAAGCTAAAGGAAGACATGAGTCACTAGCTGAGATCATAATGGAGAATCGGGATTCAAGGGATCACGAATCCTGAGGACATATGTATTTGGACATAGGGGGAGGTCACGTGTACCAGAAGCTTAGCCTGGAGGGCTAACAGGAATTGAAGCACATCGGGATTTTAAAGTCCAAAACCCTCATAGTAGGATATAAGGTTGCGGTCTTATGAGAGCAGTCATATGGACCAGAAGGCATAGCCAGGAGGGGCTAAGGCTGGAAGAGAGCTCATCGGAGATCGGGGATTCAAGAGGACAGTAACTCTTGACATCAGAAAGGACGAAACACCAAAACCCGAAATTGTCATCAGGGAAAGAGTGCGGTCATGTGCAGAAGGTCATGTGGGTGAGAAGGACCTGTGGATCAGGTTTTCACAGAGATTCCATTGGGAGTCCAAGGAGCCACTTCGGCTCAAAGGTGAACTTTAAACGATCCTTGAAGACCGGGAGGTCAGGTGCAGAGACCCTGCGGGGTATGTTGGGGCGTCGCGCCATCACAAATGATGGAGGATTTGCTTGGAGCTGACTATACAACGGATGAAATTAGAGAAGAATCCAATGTACAACATTGTGGTGAAGAAGTTTGTGTGGTACAATCTCTTGTTGGACAGTCAAATGTTCCAAAAACTAGTCAATCCCATGTCCACTATCCTCCCACAATTGATCCACTAGTGATTGAAGGGGAAAGAACTGAAACATTGTTAACTCCACAGTAGGGAAGTCAAGAGTGCCAAAATAGGGGTTCATCGTCCCTATATAGATTAAGCATTGTGTGACAAGAACTCCTAAAATCATTCAGGTCGATGAAAGTGGTCTAGTATCACTTAAAGGTAAGTTACCTAACCATACTATTTGTTATCACTCTTATAAAATCATTAAAGAATATTTTGAACCAAAATTTGATTTTGTTAAATGTCAATTAGTTTTAACTTTGTTAAAATCTATAAGTTTGACTATTGTTAGGAGAATTTTAGGCATTAAAATAGTAAAAAGTGTAGAAACAAGTCATCATATTGTTAGAAACCTTGTAGATGATTTTTAAATAATTGATAATAAATCTCATTCTAAAGACCGCAATGCAGCCCGACGTGTATTGTCACAATCAATTGTTAGAAATATCACGAGAAAACATCATTTTCTACAACAAACCTCTCACCTCTTGAAATGCAATGTCAAAACCCTTAGAAAGTATTCTCATAGATGAGATACCCTCGACACAGGGGGGCCAACATATTTGAGGGCCTTCACTGGTAGGATACCTCATTCTGACATGAGGTTAATTGGAGCGATTAAGGAACTATTTCAGGATTTCTGGCATGAGAACATAAGGCCTTCTTCCAACCAAAAAGATGTACTAAAATTGAGAAGGGGATATAGGGACCATGAACCCCACATTAAATAATTTCTTGAAATTACACAAACATAATTGTATGAGAGATTCAGAATAGTACATAGTGCACTTAACTTAGGCCAAAGATATTTCCATAAATGCAAGCCTTGGTATGTTCGAATAAACACAATTCGTAACACATGTTGTTATAGATATCACATTGAGTATGGTTATTATTATCACACACACAGATATATATATATATATATATATATATATATATATAGAGAGAGAGAGAGAGAGAGAGAGAGAGAGAGAGATAGA